>JBCEWC010000148.1:0-76310 GCA_038996855.1 Solanum aculeatissimum
TTAATTTTTTTAGGTATCAGTGAAACTAACTGATAGTTTATAAATGTGTGTTATGTATCAGCGAAATAGCGAAAAAATGGAATTTAGTAATTTTTTTAAATGGTAGGGAATAATTGTAATTAAGTTTCCAAATGTTGTGTATTTCTATAATTTCTCCAAAAAAATATCTCGTGTTTTATTTACATAAAAAATTGTGTTAAATCAGCTAAACAATACAATATAGTTGTAGAAAGTATACACTGTTATATAATGTATATTACTTATACATAAGTTATACACTAAATATACATTATGATACACAAATATACGCTGACTATACATGTCTATACAACGATGGTTGAATGGCCAAAATTGTAACAAATAGCCAAAGGTCAGTCGGATGACTACTTTTCGTAATTGAAAAAGAAGTGAGCTATTTTTTGTGTAAATATTTTTTTCTCAGTGACTTGTGGGTGTAATTATCCCTATAATGTATCTAAAAGCAACTTGAACACGATATGTAATTATTAAAGGTAAAGTTATATGATATGATCAATTATATTATGACAATTTGTATTCTGTCAATTATATCCATTAATTTGATATGTGATACAAATCAATTGCATCAATTGTATTTGTAATACAACTTGATACAACATACAATATATATATATTCATCTTTTTATCCTAAACCTATTTTGTATAAAATGCATTCTAACAACTATATTTGTATATTGTATCAACTACATTTATATTATGTATCAGTTAGTTTTATTTGTGATACAATTAATATAATCTTCACTAATCCTCTTTCCCAAATGTCACTCATCTCCCCTAATATTGCTCGCATCTTTTCTTCCTCTCCCAGTCTTGCTCATCTTTCTACTATTACGATAGTCTTTTCTATACAAAATCACCTGTATTAATTGTATTCGTGATACGACCTAACAAATATAACATTTATTCAATCACTCTCTCTCGTTCTCTTCAGATCTCACTTGTCTTTCTCCTCTTTCTAACATATAGATATAAATCGTAATTAAACGAACTATAGCTATATATTTTTAACTAAGCCTAAAGTATAGTCATTTTTTAAAGTTTCTCATTATTAAATTAGCTATGCGTCAAGTAATTAACACTTCTACTTTTGAATAATACAGAAGTTGAAAAAAATATAAATTACAAATAATCTATGATAGTAATTAAGTTATTTTCTCTATAATTTTATCATTTAATCACAACAATTAATTTTTTTTTTTAAATAATTTTTTATATATATATTTTTAATAATATTAGTATATATAACTTACACAATTTACGTGCTAACTTGCACTTTGTCCGGTAACCGGAACGCCGGTAAGGAACAGCTGGAAAAGCATCACAACGACGTCGTATAATCAAACATAACTTACAGAAATCCAAAAATTCGTCGGAAAATCAAGAGAGTTATTGCAGTCTCTTTCTTCAGTGATTTGATGAAAAAAGTATCAAAAAGCTGTAGAAAAAATGGGAAGAGAAATGTGCTTTGAGTGTTTACAACGTCGAATTCAATCAGATTTCTCTGACCAACTTATTTTCTGTTATGGTCTTTCTGATTCTCCTCTTCCCTTTGGTTCTACTGCTGTTGTTGAGGTACCTTTTACTTAAAAAAGGAAAAAAGAACAACCCCTTTTGTAATTTGTGTAGAAAGATGAGTTCTTTGGGTGTTTATTGATTGTACGAGTTGTTTATTTTGCAGCCATCAAGTTCAAATGGAGAAGGGTTGCCACAGTTTCTGCTGAAGTATATGCCTCTTCATAAAGATAGTTGCTTGGCTAATTACATGTAAGATCTTGTGTTTTGTCTTTGGACTTCCACCCCTCCTTGGGATAAAAAAGGGAACTTTATTGTCTATGGGATGTTTGTAGCTTTCCTAGAGCTGAGAGTCTATTGGAAATAGCCTCTTTACATACTCTCTACCTTCCTCCGGTTTCGCTGATGTATATGCCATTTCATAAAGATAGTTGCTTCACTAATTACATGTAACATCTTGTGTTTTTTCCTTTGCATTTCTAATCCCCTTTTGGAGAACAAAAGGAAGTTATTGTTTATGTGATGTTTGTAGCTTTCGTTGAGCTGAGGGTCAAGTGGAAATAGCCTCTCTCTACCTTTGAGGTAAAGGGGTAAGGTCTGCGTACATTCTATCCTCTTTATTTTCTGCTGATGTATATGCGCCTTTATAAAGATAGTTGCTTGGCTAATTACATGTAAAATCTTGTGTTTTTTTCCTTCACATTTCTAATACAATTTTGGAGAACAAAAGGAAGTTATTTTTTATGTGATGTATGCAGCTTTCGTGGAGCTGAGGGTCAATTGGAGTTGGCCTCTCTCTACTTCTAAGGTGGAGGGGTAAGGTCTGCATACATTCTACCCTCTTTATTTTCTGCTGATATATATGCCCCTTCATAAAGATAGTTGTTTGGCTAATTACATGTAAGATGTTGTGTTTTTTCCTTCACATCTCTATTACAATTTTGGAGAACAAAAGGAAGTTATTGTTTATGTGATGTTTGTAGCGTTTGTTGAGCTGAGGATCGATTGGAAATAGCCTCTCTCTACTTCTGAGGTAGAGGGGTAAGGTTTACATACATTCTACCCTCCTTAGTATCTGCTGACATATAGTCCCCTTCACAAAGACAGAACTCTCAACCCACTGTGGATGGTGGAGGTGCTCAACCACTTGAGCAAGCCTCAATTGTCAAGTGGAAGCAAAGAAGAAACTAAAAAGATCACTTGTGCATTTTTGATACATAGTTGGTCTCATATGTTCTTATACAACTTGCGCCCTTCTGTGTAGTGATCAACATTGTTTGGAAGATCTTGAAGCCAGAGAGAATAGTGGCAGTGGGTGTGCAGTCCCATTGGCAATTGATCAGGTTAAAGCTGAGGTCAGTGTTGGACTTTCCAGTGATAAAACTTCTTCATTAGAAATTAGATCATCTGAATGTGAAGATTTCCAGAATGGTGGCAGACATAAATCCCTATATGGCTTAGGGTGTCAAAATGTGACCTGTAACTTTTCTGGTAAATTTTCTTGCTTTAGGACACTACCCGCCCTGGCTCCAGTTGCTCGGATTGGGATTTCTTCATCTTCATTAGTTGAAGGTATTGTTTCAGAGTTCTTGTCTGGATCCCTTGAAGATCATATTTTAAATTCTCTAACTCTCATGATAGAAGGCAAAAGATCAGGATTAGAGAGTGTGAACTTTCTTCGTCTAGTGGGGATTCCTTCATTTGATGAAGAACAACTTCCTGGCTGCATAAGGCATCCAAACATTTCTCCAACTTTGGGAATGCTAAAAAATTCTGGTCAACTTAATTTGTTGCTTCCAAAAATGCCACATACCTTGGAAAACATTCTTCACTTTAGCCCTGGTGTGTTGAAATCTGGCTGGCATATGCGATATTTACTCTTTCAGATACTATCAGGGTTGGCGTACATGCATGGTTTAGGTGTTTCCCATGGTAATGTCTGTCCATCCAGTATATCATTGGTTGATTCCTTATGGTGTTGGCTTCCCATTTGTAGTAAGTTCCTCCAGAGTTCCCTTTCAATTTCCAAAATAGAGGGTAGTCGTGATTCAGGAGTTAGTTGCTGTTTTGAAGGGTGCCCTTTACAGGGCCTTTATGCTGATCTAAACCTCTCCCAGACTACAGATTGGTATTCTTGCTTTAAACGTTGGTGGAGGGGTGAAATAAGTAACTTCAAATATCTGTTAATCTTAAACCGATTAGCAGGGAGAAGGTGGGGTGATAATACCTTTTATATTGTAATGCCATGGGTCATAGATTTTAGTGTGAAACCTGATGAGAATAATGACACTGGATGGAGAGATTTAACCAAGAGCAAATGGCGGCTGGCAAAGGGTGATGAGCAATTGGACTTCACATATTCCACATCTGAAATTCCTCATCATATATCAGATGAGTGCCTCTCTGAGCTGGCTGTCTGCAGTTATAAGGCAAGGAGGTTGCCTTTGACTGTTCTGAAAATGGCTGTTCGTTCAGTTTATGAACCAAACGAGTATCCTTCTACTATGCAAAGACTATATCAATGGACACCAGATGAGTGCATTCCGGAATTCTATTGTGAACCCCAGATATTTTATTCTATACATTCCGGGATGTCTGATTTGGCTGTTCCTTCATGGGCTGGCACTCCTGAGGAGTTTGTCAAGTTGCATAGAGATGCTTTAGAAAGCGATAGGGTATCACATCAACTACATCATTGGATTGATATCACTTTTGGCTACAAATTGTGCGGTGATGCTGCTTTTGCTGCCAAAAATGTTATGCTGCCCTCATCTGCTCCTACAAAACCAAAGTCAGTGGGACGCCGTCAACTTTTTACTAAACCACATCCTCCTCGGCGGCTTGCCAAGACTAGAGAACCAGAAATGAATCAGCTCCCAACAAGTGATGTGACTGAGCAAGCTTTGGCTTTTGAAATTTCATTCCTGCATGAATTGGAAGCAGCAGTTGCCTTTTCTGAGAATGCACCTCATTTGGATCCAATCTACAACTTGCATCCAGATGTTTATGAAGAGCTTAACTCACCTGGGAAAGGCCTATCAACTAAGACATTAGAGGATCTAATGTCCAGAAAAACTGGCTCTAGCACCAGTACTGTCATGCCATCTGTTGTTAATGTGAACTACCTTATCAAGAATATTGAAGTGGCCGATGATATATCTGTGGGATATCAAGCACTACTGCTTTGGAAGCAGAAATGTTCCCACTTACACATTTATTCTAAAGATATTGCTAATGATATCTTTGCAGTTGGCTGCATCTTAGCAGAACTCCACTTAAGAAGGCCACTTTTTGATCCAACCTCTTTGGCTGTGTATTTAGAGAGTGGTGTCTTGCCTGCTTTAGTAAAACAGCTCCCCCCTGACACTCAAGTTGTTGTTGAATCCTGCATCCAAAAGGATTGGAGAAGGTATAGTTCTTATTCACTTTTCCATCTTTAAAAGCTTGCACTGATGCTACTTCCTGAGCTCCGTATTTAGTGTCGATATCTGCAGAAGAGACGGGACCATCCAAAACTAACTGTTCTTTTTTCTTTAATTAGGAGGCCTACTGCCAAATGTCTTTTGGACTCTCCTTATTTTCTAGCAACAATCAAGTCATCCTATTTGTTTCTTGCCCCCCTTCAGCTTATAGCAAAAGATGAATCACGACTTCATTATGCTGCAGCTTTTGCTCAAAAAGGAGCCTTGAAAGCAATGGGAACATTTGCTGCCGAAATGTGTGCTCCTAACTGTTTGAATTTAGTCTTGAATCCTTTATCAGATTCGGAAGCTGAATGGGGTTGCATAGTCCTTACAGAATTTTTGAGGTGTCTGAATCCAGAAGCTGTAAAGAAGCTGGTCATACCTGCTATCCAGAAGATTCTCCAGGTTTCCCACTGTCTAAATATGTAAGCTGTTAATATCCTCGGGTTTTGTTTCTGAAACCTACTGTATGTTTCTTTTCTATCAGGGAACTGGTCCTTCACATTTGAAGGTTTCTCTTCTCCAAGGTTCCTTTGTGCTGGATATATGGAACAAGATTGGTAAACAAGCATATGTGGAGACAATACACCCATTTGTGGTATTAAACTTACAGGGTACTCCTTGCAAGAACTCTGCTGCTGCTGCTTCTGTCCTCTTGATTGGGTCTAGTGAGGAACTTGGTATTCCAATTACTGTTCATCAGGTTGTCGTCACCACTGTTCCCCTCCCCATCCCCTCTACTCTTTGATAGGTGGAAGTACTTACACTTTTTCTTAATTATTTGAAAGTTCATTATCATGTTGTATGACTGACATTTTGGCTTCTCACCAGACAATTTTACCTCTCCTTCTCTGCTTTGGCAAGGGACTCAGCGAAGATGGAATTGATGTCTTAGTTAGAATTGGTATTAATAAATTAAGAAGTGCAGACATTTTTTCTGTTTACTTACTACGCTTCTGATTCACAACCTTACTTGGTGCTTCTTATCTTTCAGGTAGTCTTTTTGGAGAAGATTTCATAGTCAAACAGATTCTACCATTACTAAGAATTGTCATTCTTTCGTGCATTGACAATTCATTCGCAAATAAGCATGAAGCTGCACAAAGTTGGAGTGCTTTGGCCCTAATTGACACTCTAATGACTTTAGATGGTCTCACTGCTTTCTTGACCAGGGAGGTGCTTGTTAAGGAGCTTGTTGAAGTATGGAATTTGATATTCACTTACAATTTATTTTAATTTCACTGTAATTTTCAGCTCACCTTCCAGCTAGTAATGTGTTGAAATGCTTGTGTAGGATGGGAAATTCTTGTATATTCAAATTCTCATGCAGACCAACTTAGGAATTCAGGTGGTCGAGGTATTTTCACTTCTCTCTCAATTTTTCTCGAGCTCTGTTCTTTCCTAAGCTAAAACCTGCAATTTCTTAAACTAGTGAGCTACATTTGATGAAATAAAGTTGTATAGAGGATACTTCCATATTTTATGTCCCAAATTATAAAACTCCACTCCCTATTGTTATGTCTAGCTCTCAAACATTTCCATATGCTCATCACCTTTGGACCAGATAATACAACAATTGTGCTCTTGCTAGTATCAGAAATACTCATCTCCCTGGATCTTTGAACCCAGTGCATGTTCAAGTCCAGCTACTAGAAGAAGTTGTATATTGATTTTTAATGTCCTTAGCTGCCATGATTTTGTATCGAGCGTCCTACTTTAAACATTAATAGTATTGAACGTCATGTATTATTTTTTCCTGAGAGAAGGGATAGTTTGATGCTCTCTGGGTTTTACCGGTGCATCGTTCCTGAAGTTGCAAAAAATCCCTTATTTATGGTCTAATTTTTTGTGGTTATAGAGAACTATGGAGGGTTTTCTTCTATTTATAGAAATATCTAGAGGTTCAAATGAAAATTCCAGATTCTCTTTCTTTATTTCTTGATGTTTTATGCTTGTTTTCTGTGTAGATGATGGTATTTTTTTTTTTTCATGCAAGAGTGCTGCAAGAAATCTGCTAGCTCTTTGCCAGCAAATTGGGTCAGATTTAACAGCATTGCATGTCCTTCCAAAACTCAAGCAACTTTTTGATGAGCTTGCGTTCTCCCAGGAGAAAGCAGGTCTTTCTAGCATCAAGGAAGGAAGCCTTCGAGGTCCCAACTCCAAGGGGGAAGATGAGAACAAGATTTCGAGCCGTTTGGACCTTGTGTGGGTTTTTGTTTTTGTTTTTGGATAGGATTCCCTCGCCTTATTATTTTTTTAATCATGTTATAAGCTTTAATCTTTGCAGGATGCTTTTATACCCATCATTTGCATCTCTTCTTGGTATAGAGAAGCTTCGCCAATGTTGTGCCACATGGTTGCTACTAGAGCAGTTTCTTCTGCGCCGTTATAACTGGAAGGTGTGTTTCCTATTACTTCCCGGAATAGGATTTTAAGTTGTAGAGGACCAAATTTTATATGCTACACAGTGATATGCCAGCTTTGGTAATAACTGCCTCAAATGGTTATCAAAATCAAGATGGAATGCTAAAATAGACATTAAGGGTGCTACTGTCACACAATCAATTTGACAAATAAGAGATATGGAACTAGCTTAAGCTCCTAGATCAGTTGAGTATTGTCAGGGGATCCACTATGTCAGGTGAAGCTGCATCTGAAATGACTTAATTCTGAGCAAGACCCAATGACTTTTAAATATAGCTTGTGAGAACTATATATTTTTCTTTTCATCACCATGAGTGCTGTTTTGCATTAAAAAAAGTATTACTTTTATTAAAAATCTTTTTCCTTGCATACCCTTTTCCTTTGTGTGTCAATTTCTGAAATGTCATGATTCAGTGGGAATCCGCAGGGGAATCTTCACGAAGTGGTCCATCTAGTATATATGCTAGAAAGCCGACTTGTGGTGAGAGCTTAACATCTCAATGCACTCCAGATAAGATGTTACTGAATGGGTTAGGGTGGTCAAGGCCTCAATCACAAGGAAAAAGGGGTGCCAAACCTCCTACGAATAACAGACATCCATCTAGCCAACATCAGGATTCTGCTAATAGGAATGCAAAAGGTTCAGATTTTAGCAAGCTTGAGCCCTGGTATTGGTTCCCCAGTCCAGCTGCTAATTGGAGTGGCCCTGATTTTATTGGCCGTCCTGGTGGGTCAAAGGATGAACTTCCATGGAAAATCAAAGCATCGATTCTGCACTCTGTTCGAGCACATCAAGGAGTGCTGAGGTCTATAGCAGTCTGCCAAGATGAATGCAATCTTTTCACTGCTGGAGTTGCTCCAGGATTCAAAGGAACTGTTCAAAAGTGGGAGTTGTCAAGAATCGATTCTATATCTGGTTATTATGGCCATGAGGAGGTGTGCATAATCTATCCGTTGTTTGTTACACTGTTCTATTTTTCGGGTTCATTGTCTTGTTTTGCTATCAAGTTGTGGGCATTTTCATCATGTTGTGCCTAACCGCTTGCTATCTTGTTGTTCTTTGTGAAATGAATTGAACATGATACTTACCAAGCATGAGTTGGTTCTGTACCTTGAAACTATGTTCTGTTAAATTCTCTAATAATCATAATGTTTACTAGTGAGCCACTGGTTCATATTTCACATAATTAGGTTGAGATATATGGAAGAAGTCTATGCATTGAAAGTTCTATGCATTTATCTGTCTTTCCTTTACAGGTTGTGAATGATATTTCTCTTTTGGCATCAAGTGGAAGGGTAGCTTCCTGTGATGGGACAGTTCATGTATGGAATGGCCAAACGGGGAAGCTGATATCTGTGTTTTCAGAGTTTTCTACAAGCTCTGCGCATCATACAAGCTCTTTACCAAAAGCTTCAAAGTTGAATGTGGAACAGGCTAATATGCTACATTTTAATCCATTGTCAGGTGGAATATTGAACACTGATGGTAATTTGTACACTAGTATGTATTACTCAGAATATCTGGACAATATTGTTGTGGGTACTGGAAATGGATCTCTCAGGTCAGTGCTTTCTGGAGTTGTGTTGGCTTTAATTGATACAGATACATGCTGTTGATTTATTTGGTCATCTACTTTGGTATCCAGATTCATTGATGTCAGACAAGGTCAAAAACTTCATTTATGGAGGAGTGAAGCTACTGAATCCAATTTTCCTTCTCTGATTTCATCCATATGCTCAAGTGCTTCAACTAAACAGCAATATGGAAATCCTCAATATCCATCTTGGGTTGCTGTTGGGCAAAGTTCTGGGTATTGCAGGTTATTTGATGTGAGGAGTGGCAAAATTATTTCCTCATGGCAAGCTCATGATGGTTTTGTCACTAAGGTAAGAGTTGGCTTTTGCTTCCAATGGATTGAAATAAAAGGTTCTACTTACTCTTGTGTCTTTGCTTCCTTGCTGCCTGCAGGTAGCCACACCGGAAGAGCATTTGCTGGTTTCAAGCTCTCTTGACCGCACCTTGAGGATTTGGGACTTGAGAAGGTTACTTTGGCGTTATACATTAGTATTAAGCTTAGCAATATGGAGTAACTGAGCTCCCACAAAATGGGGATAGTAAGATTAGGCTCATCCCTGCCTGGCTAGATAACACACCATCTTATCTGTGACTGCAACCTTGCTGTTTGTTTAGCCAGAGTGGAAGTTGCTGCATAGCTAAATTCATTGAACTGTAATCCATCTCCATTAAACTGCATAGCTTAAAGGCATTGAACATTAACTCGTTTCCAGTAAAAAAATTGTTGCACTATACTCTTGATAGCATACTCGAGGCATATGATAATATGGTCTGTGTTTCAATTACAATATGTTTTTGTCTAAGTTATCATTACGAAAGTTTCATGTTTGAGATAACCAAACATTTATTCTCCGCCCATCACAAAGCCAACCATGCATGATAATAAGTTAGTAACTGTCTTTTGTAGATTTAGTATGTAAGTTCAGATCCTTGATAAATTTGTCGAGTGTTTTATGAAGTGATTTAGTTTAAGAATCTCAACTATTAAGGATTCCTTTCCTTCTGCCTATTAGAGATGAAACCATGAGAGGATGAAGAAACAAATTTGATTGCACAATCTGGCATTCATCGACTCTTTGGATTCCTGAAACTGTCCTTGATAGTTTTGATTTCACTCATCGTTCTCAAGGAACCACAAATACTCAGTTGATGTTTACTCAATGCCATTAATGAGCTTTTTGTTGTTTGAGATTTTTAATTTTTTTTCATGTCCTATTTTACTTTATTTTATCACAGAAGTTGGAAATCAAAACCCTTGGCTTCCAGAGGTCACACTGATGGTGTTTCTGATTTCTCCATTTGGGGACAAAATGTGATTTCAATTTTCCGCAGTAAAATTGGGCTTTCTTCTTTGGCCAATTCCTCTGATGAAGTAAGTACCTCGCCAGTATCTTTTTACTTTTTACACTCTTCTATCCTCCTTCCACAGAATTTTGGATATTCTGCTTGCTTGCACAGAAAATAGTATCTTGGGATATCTAAGCTAGCTAGATATATAATATGCTAACTTGTTATGTCCTCCTGTCTGATCCCTTTCCCATGCATCTGAAACCGAGAAACTCCTACAGAATCTACTTTTGGTGCCTAATTACCGACTGTCAGACAATTTACCTTGAATTGCAGCACCATATTAATCCTGTTAAGATAGATGTACACAGGACATGAAATGCCATTTGCAGAAGTGGATAAAATAAAAAGGAAAATTTTGAGATGGTGACATTCTTCTCAAGTTTAACATCTTAGTTGCTTTTACTCTGCACAAAATGGTAAATACTCGACTGGCATATAGATCTAATATAGAAGTTAGATCATCTATATTGTTTGTAGGCTCCTTTATGTACGAGGAGTGCCCTTCTATGTAGTCCATTGAAAAATGTTTGAGGTGAGAGTCTTGATACTTAAAATTGAAGTGTTTTCTTTTCAGAATGAACAACTGATGTAGATATGTAATAATACCTTCTCCCAAAAGAAGAAAATGGAACTCTAATCATATAACCATAACAAAATGAGAGATTGCCAGTTTACAGTAGTACTATTAAGTTGATGTTTTCCTGAAATTGTCATTAAGTAGCAGAGAATACCCTTCTCCTATCGCTATTTTTGTACAAATTAAGGCTGTGACAATTCATTGCTTATGAGAAGTATACTAGCTGCAGCTTAGGTTCAATGGGAAGGACGTGACACGTGATATTTGGGTTAGATACACTTCACATTTTCAAATCCTGCCAGGGAGAAGGGTAGAGGAGCGAGCCTGACTCCCTTGAGTTTCTAACCTCTGCCAAACTGGAGTTGGGCATGAGGTCCATGTTGGATTCCTACTATGCAGAAAATTGTTGTTGTGCATAGCACAGATGAAACATGTGGTGGCTTATGTGCTGTCATCAAAACTTCTTTTAACAGTAAACGTTAGGAATTACTAGGTATTGTACTGGTCATAATTTAGTGCAGAACAGAATAATTCTGTGGTGGCTCATTTTCAAAGTTTCTTCCTTGCCTCCAGAAAACAATGCTTGAGAATCACTACTTGTTTTACTATTTGTAATTCGCGTCTTACTGGCAATTTGACAGGACGTTCAGCAATTTGTCACGCCTCAGTATCTCTACATGGGTGATCGTGAATCAAAGAACGCGTCTGTTTTATCAAGTATCAGTGTTCTACCTTTTTCGCGGCTCTTTGTGGTTGGAACAGAAGATGGCCATTTGAAGATCTGTTGCTAGCTTGGTTTTATGACTATTAGAAGCAACATTTGAACTGTGCAATTATTTTTCCTATAGTTCTTTAAGGGTGTTATGTTTCACCAGTTCTTCAATTTTCTTTAAGGGTGTTATGTTTCACCAGTTCCTATAAGTAACGTTACTTATGGAACGCTACTTATGAAACTTCTTTTTCCTACTTTTGTTTTTTTTTTGGAGAAAATACACGTTAAGAAAAATAGAATACGAAAATACTCAACTACCTGTTAACTTCTACTTCAATCTTCAACCTTCCTTGTCTCTCCACTCACCTCCACTTCCACCTCGATTTTCTTTTTAGATATTTTTCAAAATATTGTAATCAATTAAACATGAAAAAATCAAAAAATATCTTGTGTACCAAATAAACTAAAGCATCCTTCGAACCAAATGCTAATTATTATATTGGAACTAGTGATGAAAATCTCGTGTTGTGCATGAGTTTAATATTTGTTTATAAATTTATTTTTTTAAGTGATGTTGAATAAAATGATTTTAGAGTTTTTGTTCTAAACCAAGATATAAATAATTATGTAGTAGTAAATCGTCCCATGAAGTGTAAAATGAATATCTGATAAATATTATTAATACTGATAAATTTTTTAGTGGTATTAATTAAATGATTTTGAATTCTTTTTCTAAAATGTGTGTAAGTATATATATAACTTATATTTGAGATTGTATCAATTAATAAGAGTAAATAAATAAACTTACCATATCAATAATTATTTTCAAGTTAAAATTTGACAGTAAAAACGAAGGGAGTAATTTTTTTGTCATAGTAAAAATATTTAATATTTTTAATATGAAAGTTATTAAAGTTTTTTTTTGTGATTTAGGAGGGAATAGAAAGAAAAGGAAAGAATGTGTAAATCAAAAAAATATTTTAGTTAGTTAAATCTTACTACTTGAATTTAAGACTTATGTCACAAGAAAAATGAAGAGGAAAAAATTGTACAAAGCCTCCTCCCCTATTTATTTTTGAAAATAAAAATTTCATGAATACTATTCAAAATTAGTGAATAATGGGAATAATTTCAAGTGAGTCTAGTAAAATTATAATAGTATAATTGTATTTTAATATTTTCGAGTGTGGGATAATAAATTAAATTTTCATTCTACATATCTAAAATGTTTGAAAAAATAAATTAAGCCATCTTAAAGTATTGCTTGCCAATGCATATTAAACTTTTTTCATTCAGAGATCGAATCAAAACTTCAGTCAACCACAACAATCACAACAACACCAACTTTTTCTTTTCAAATTTATGATTTGTAGGGAAAAGAGCACAATAAGCAAAACATTTCTTCAGATTTTTAGGAAAATAATAGTGGTTTAGTGCTAGAGATGAAAATATACCATCTCTGCACAAAGTTAAATCCCATAAATTACTTTTTAAAATGTTATCTCAATGCATAAAATGAATGCATTTTCAAGGTATTCCCGAGTACATATGCCTTTTTCTCTTCTTATGTAAAACCCGCAAACAATGAAGGTTATTGTTTGAAACCTTATCATCCTTGTTTGTCATCCTTGGTCATTTGTTGTCTTTACGTAATCTTGATGTTTCGGAGATACGTATAGAGTATCTTCCTGAAACTATAGGTAGAATTCGGTATTTGTTACAAAATGATCATCTAGACATCTTCCATATTTATCTCTCATGTCATTGACGAATTTCTACGATATTTGTACGATTATGTCTAAATATACTCTTTCAAAATTAAAGTGATTATTTATATATTATGCTTGATAAATTTCTTCCCTGTGGTTGTTGGCTTTGAATTTGGTGGGGGTTTTAATTGTTATTTGTACTTTACCATATCAAAAGTGAAAAATGAAGTTTTAACTTTATACCTTTGTGTATACCACATTTGTCATAAATAAATCTATTTCTACCTACCAAATTTTAATATACAAGATATTTTTTGGAACATATAATTTCATATAAATAAGATTTGACTGGGTCCCAAATCCATATAGTATTATTGGGGTGCGGTGTGGAATTTCATATATACATATATATATATATATAAACTAATTGATTTATAATAAATATAGCTCATATTTTATTTATATAAAAAATAGCTCCAAATCAGTAAAATTATAATATAGTTTATCAAAAGTTATAGAAAGTATATATTACTATACAATGTATATTACTATATATATGAGCTATACACTAAATATACAATATGACACACAATATACACTAACTATATATGTCTATACAGCGAAAGACTATTTTAAAAAAAAATTATTTTAAGTGAAGCGTCCCTCAATCCTCATCGTGGAGAGTGATTTTTTTAAGATCAATAATGCAAATCCATGCATTATTCCTTATTATTTAATTCATTATTAAATTTGGATATCAAACAAAAGTGCCAAAAATTTATGTAATATTTTAAAACCACTTATTTTTAAAAAATAAATAAATGGGGGTCCCCAAAATATTATATTTGAGAAATAAACATGTGTAATTTTTAAATTATTTTTATGTAGTATTAATAATTTAAGAACTTGTTTAATTAATTAATTAAATTAACTTTTCATGGCTTATGTAAGGCTGATTGATAAAAAGGAAATAGACAAATGTTTTAGATTATTCAGGTTTTAATGTGAATATCGAATAACTAATGAAGAATTAAAAAAAATAAAATTAAATATATTGATTGTTTTCTCGCGTGTGGATATCTTTATTCTTCGGTATAAATATTTTTGAGTTGTAAAAGATGTTATTATAAGTGCTAATTACTTCATACAATAATAATACTATATCAAACGAATGTATCTACTCTCTCCTTTTCGATTCGCTTCTCTCTTTTCTTGACTCTTCAATCAATTCAAAGTTATTTGACTAATACGATATTGTTCGCCTATTATTATTCAGAAAGTGATATACTAGTATAAATTATACCATACTCAACTCATATCTCTTTTCCTTAAAGAGGACGATAGATACACGTCTCATGAGTCAAAATATTTATTTTAATTTGTGTTATATTCTTCTGACACGTTTTTTAAATGTACGCATTAACCTCAATAAATCATCACTGTCAAATCGGTTCGAATTGATATTTAAATTCATTTATATAATTTTTTTAAAAAATGACATATTTTACGTGATTACGTAAATCGAGGACAAAACCGCGTTGCTTGACAGGGAAATAATAGAAGCACCGACGATTTATTCTGAAATTGTTCATCGGACGGTTATCCGAAAGTTGAGATTGATTGTGAGCCGCCGATTGAATACCCGGTACCTACCAAAATTGACCCGAAAATGAATCTAGCCCTAATTTATGACAAAGGGGGATTTCTCTCATTTCTCTATATAATCTCTTTCTTCATTCCATTTCTTCCTTGCCATTCTCCTCCTGCTCCTGTCAATTGACTGTATTTTACTTCAATCAAAGGTCAATTTTCTCTCTCTCTCTCTCTATATGTATATATTGATGTATATATTGTGTGTGTTGATTGATTGATTGATGATGTAAAAGTACTATTTAAGTAGTTGTAATTGATTATTTATGGCATTTGGTTGTTTGCTACTGGTCAGTCAGGAACACGTGGACTTAGTTACCTGATATTTGTTGCTGCGAGGGGTGGGGTAGAGTTATCTGGTATATGTGGTTGGTGGGAGGTGGTATCCATAAAGTAAAATTAAATTGGTTGATGTTGATGGGCCAGCTTTATAGAGATACATGGTACATGTTGGTGGGGGTGTTGATGGGAGGGGTTTAGTATGCAGTAAAACTAAATTAGTTACTTGGTACCTGTTCTCGTAAAACTAGCTGAGGTGTGGGCGAGTTGGCCCAAATTCTACGACAACAATAATATACTCAGTGGATTCCTACAAGTGGGGTTTTGGGAGGGTAAAAAAGATATAGAGGTTGTTTCCGAATGGATCTGATTTAAATTTTGTGTGCCATAATAATACTAGTTAAAGCTGCTATTTTGATGTCTGGTTATACTGATTTAGCTCAATTTTTTCAGTTTGTGTCAGTCTTACTCAAAAAGCTTTGCTAATTTCTGTGTCGGTTTCAATTTTATGAGGGATTTTGATTTCAAGTTTACATTTTTCACTCGATCCAGTAATCTTTACTACTCTTTATATGACATGGAGTTTAAGAATTAAAAGTATTTGAATTTTTGAATCTTGTGGTATTAAATTAGAGATGTATAGAATCAAAATGTTTTAATAGTTTTTAGTCTTAAACATGTTACACGGAAGTTAGAAGTAGAGAATTGTAGGAAAAGGAAAGTCTTTTTTTTTTCTCCTTTTAAAATGGACTAAAAGGAAAGTAAACTCAAACAAATTGAAATGGAGGGAGAAATGAATAGATTTGAAGTACAGCCCCCCCTCTGTGGATTTTGTATTGTCGACAAGATCTGTGCTTCCTTCCGCCATTTTATAGACAATTGGTCAATTGAAGAATGGACATATATTTTTCTCACAAAGACCATATTCTAGTTGCTGTATTTACAGATATCTTTTAAAATCTTCTACACACACATAGCTTGATTTTTGAGAGAAGGTGCTCAGCACTCAAGGGTTATATGTTATAATATCCCCTTGGTTCTCTATATGCTGAATTACTCGTGAGAATTACTGACCGAGTAAATTGTTGATGCATTGGGAAACATTGTTTTTGGCTAAATTTAGTATACTCAGTTTCTCATTGTTTTACTTATGGAGTCTATTTCCATGGTCATTTCCGTTGTTCACATTGATTTTTGGTTACTAATATCATTCAATTTGTCCATGCAGATTTAGAGAAATGGAGACTTTCTTGTTCACATCTGAATCAGTCAACGAGGGACATCCCGACAAGCTCTGCGACCAAGTGTCCGATGCAGTGCTTGATGCATGTCTAGCTCAGGACCCTGAAAGCAAAGTTGCTTGCGAGACTTGTACCAAGACCAACTTGGTTATGGTCTTTGGAGAGATCACCACCAAGGCCACTATAGATTATGAGAAGATCGTCCGTGACACTTGCCGGGAAATTGGATTTGTGTCTGCTGATGTTGGTTTGGATGCTGACAATTGCAAGGTCCTTGTGAACATTGAGCAGCAGAGCCCTGATATTGCTCAAGGTGTTCATGGCCATTTGACTAAGCGACCTGAGGAGATTGGTGCTGGTGACCAAGGTCACATGTTTGGCTACGCCACTGATGAGACACCTGAGTTGATGCCCCTTAGCCATGTTCTTGCTACCAAACTTGGAGCTCGCCTTACTGAGGTTCGCAAGAATGGAACTTGCTCTTGGCTTAGACCCGATGGCAAAACCCAAGTGACTGTTGAGTACCACAATGACAATGGTGCTATGGTTCCTCTACGTGTTCACACTGTTTTGATCTCCACTCAGCATGATGAGACTGTTACAAATGATGAAATTGCTCGTGATCTCAAAGAGCATGTCATCAAGGCTGTGATCCCTGAGAAGTATCTTGATGAGAAGACCATTTTCCACCTCAACCCTTCAGGTCGTTTTGTTATTGGTGGACCTCATGGTGATGCTGGTCTCACTGGCCGTAAGATCATCATTGACACTTACGGAGGTTGGGGTGCTCATGGAGGTGGTGCTTTCTCTGGTAAGGATCCTACCAAGGTCGACAGAAGTGGAGCCTATATCGTGAGGCAAGCAGCTAAGAGCATTGTTGCCAATGGTCTTGCGAGGAGGTGCATTGTTCAGGTTTCATATGCCATTGGTGTGCCTGAACCATTGTCCGTCTTTGTAGACACTTATGGAACTGGGAAGATCCCTGACAAGGAAATCCTCAACATTGTGAAGGAGAACTTTGATTTCAGGCCCGGTATGATTTCCATTAACCTTGATCTACTTAGGGGTGGCAACCGTCGATTCTTGAAGACTGCTGCTTATGGGCATTTTGGTAGAGATGACCCTGACTTCACATGGGAAGTAGTTAAGCCTCTCAAGTGGGACAAGCCTCAAGCTTAACTGGAGTATAATTGTTTCATGCCTTACGTGACGAAGCTTGCTATAGCCTGCCTGTTGGCTTTTGTTTCACCTTCTCTTTTTATTTTTTATATCTTATATTTGTTTTTTTCATGTGGTTTTAGAAACATTGTTCCAAATTTCTTGGATTAAAGTTTGAGTATATGGAATCATGGATTGAGATATTAAATCTTGGCTTTTGTTATGTGTTGCTATAGACAGGACACAACTTTTTCGATTTCGATTAATCTTGGCTTTTGTTGAGTATTACCAGCTGGCAACATAACCAGATGCTTTGCAAATAAAAGAAAAATGAAGAGGAAAACTAGTACTAGGAATCCATCATATGATCAACATAGTCCAAAAGCTGAATTGGTCTTTTAACGAGAAAAGGCAACAACAAAAAGTATCAAGGGCAGCACAACCTGCTTGTAACTTCAATGTAGCATTCTTGACATAAAGCTCTATATTTTGGAAAAGAAGACACTTTTGATACCAAGTTAGAGAATAAACATGGCAAATACCACATGACAAAACATTTGAGTTTATGATGATGATACAGTAGAAGTGTTCCATTCATGCCTTAGGCTTAGGTTTTACCTCCTTGTAAACTCGCTGACAAGGAT
This sequence comes from Solanum aculeatissimum, assembly GCA_038996855.1. Classification (NCBI taxonomy): domain Eukaryota; kingdom Viridiplantae; phylum Streptophyta; class Magnoliopsida; order Solanales; family Solanaceae; genus Solanum; species Solanum aculeatissimum. The sequence goes on from JBCEWC010000148.1 coordinate 18,336, forward strand.
AGTTACCTGGTCCAAGCAGGCAACTGAGTGATCTTATCAGTCTACAGCTCTGCAGAAAACCACTAATGATGTAGCTTTGGCGCTCCAATGCATTGTCAAGTTAAATTGCATATTTAGTTCTCAAGTAGGCATTAGCTCTAGCTTTTCTTGGCTGTTGTTGGACTCTGAAGCAGACATCATCTGCTTTTCTTGCTCTAAATCATAGATTTTGTCTGTCATACCTTCCTTTCTGTATGCCTCGACCATAATAGAGTAAGTTGTGTCATCTGGTCGGCATCCTTTGTCTTTCATTCGCTTGAAAACTCTCTCCATCTCCAATAAGTCCTCTGCCTTTGCACAAGCATAAATAACAGAACTGAAAAAGGAATTGTTTTCAGGGATCTCCAACTTCCCAGCTAATTGGACAGTGTTAATCACCTTGGAAAAAAGGCCTGCATTTGCATATCCTCTAATGAGACAGCAAAAAGTCTTGGTGTCGGATTTCGCACCTTCAGCACGCATTTGATCAAATGTGTACTCCATATGCTTTGCATCACCTACATCAGAAAATGCTTCAATGACATTGTTGTAGGTCGATGTAGTCCATGGAAATGAAAGTTTACGCATGTACTCCATCACCGATGACATCTTATCGTACATCCGTTTCTTCCCATAAGCACTAATAAGGATATTAAATGTTCGTGTCTCTGGCTCAATACCGAAACTACAGAACTTTTCATACCATCTTTCCATCATTTCAACTTGCCCCTTGTTACCAAATAAGCTCAGAATTGTGTTCATTGTCCATATATCAGGTCTGCTGTCTGTGCTCTCAAGCATTCCCGAAAGCACTTTCTCCATCTTTTCATATTTCCCGGCCCTCCCATAACCACTCAAGACTATATTTTGAGTGACAGTGTTAGGAACTATGGAACGTTCAGCCATTTGTTCATAAAGAGAGTCAACCAGATCAAACCGGGACGCATCCACGCATGCCTTAATTAATATACTGTATGTATAAACATTTGGCTGACAATAAGGGAGCTCAATCATCCGGTGAAGAATAGTAAATGCCTTGTCAATTATGTTGCTTCTACAGTAAGCACCAATCAAGGCTGTATATAATTCCACTGTGGGTTCTAATCCCTCTTCAATCATTGTATCAAAAAGTTGTTGCGCTTTCCCTGGTTGCCCACATCTCCCAAGAAGTACAAGAAGCTTCATATATGTACTTTCTTTCGATTGATAAAACGGTTGTTCCTTTAACATTTCAAATACCTAGAGGCAAAAGCACATTGTATTATCTAAACCATATGTTTGGAAGTGGGAAAATAAAAAGAAGAGAGTTAGTGACATCAAATCGGCAAATACATCAGCAATAAAAGCACCAAGGAGTATTTATACAAAAGAAATATTCAAATGCAAGGCCAAAAAACATTGAGATGCAATAAGATTACTTAAGAAAAGAAAAACAAAAGAGATATCATTCCATTTACCTTTGTGCTTTGAGGGAATAGGGAGTCTGAGGACAACTTATGTGCATAAATGCAAGGTGAGCTCTTTGAAGTTTCAGAAAAGTGATACTCCGCTTCCAGGTTTTAATTTCTGTTTTGGAGAGTGAAATTTATCCAAATGAGGAGTTTAAGGTACTCAGGGTGGTTCTGAATGAATTGAATACTCCAGCTTTGAACAGTATTGATCAGAATGCATGTCATTATCCACCAGTGTTATCAAAAGTGCAAAGCACAAATATGTATGTGTAGTCCAAGATTAATAATCGCAAGCATGAGTAATAAATATACAAACAAGAATATTGAAAATTCTTTCAATGTAAAGTGAATGATCAATTGTTTGGTGTCGCATCTTCAGGATTGCGTTCATTGGCAAGGAAAAGTATGCCTTAGATCCTTCAGGGATTAAATCTTAAGTGTGCCTTTAACAACACTGTTATCCACGGACAAGTTACTCATAAAAGAACAAAGATCCATCAGTCTTCCACATAAAGAAATGGTTGTAAATTTCATGGCAAAGGAGGAGGAGAGGACACAGACTGCAGAGATTAGGAGCTTAGAGAAGTCTTTCCTTGGCTATTTTACAGAAGCAGGCTGCAGATTGAATTTGTATTATACATACAGGAGCATGACTGGAAACTAGACTTCGCTAGAATGAAAGCTGCAATAAGCAATGGAGGTAGGGCAACAGGATCAAATGGTGACGGAAGGTGAATCTTCTTTGTCAATCCTCCAATAAGAGCATTTCATACAGATCATAACAGCTGCAACATGTGGAAACAAATATGGTGCACTCGAGCACCAAGTAATTGTTTGAAATCAGCTCACTTTATTTATGTCAATCAACTAAGCCCAATCCCAATCCTGGAGGAGTTAGCTATATGAATCTGACATATCAACTCAGCTCTATTCAGGTCCATCTCATTTCAATACTAATAGATGATCTTTGCATAAAGCAAAATTAAGGGTTCTCTAAATCTCACAGTTACCTCAACACTGACATACAAGTCTCTAACTATACTAAGAAGACTTTTAGCACACACCAAAACTAGTATAAATACAACAGGAAAAAGACTGTCAATCCCTCCATTTCAATTTGTTCGTCTTACTTCCCTTTTTAGTCCATTTCAAAAAGATGCCTTTTTCCTTTTTTAGCAACTCTTAACTCTAACTCTCCACATGACATATTTAAGATCACGAGATTAAACACTAAAACCACAAGCTTCAAAACTCATAATAAACTTCGTGTCAAGTCAAAACCAAACAAAACAAATTAAAATGGAGGGAGTATAAGTCTAACAACAACATCTAACTATTCGCATCGCCTCTATGGTTCCTTTATTTCCATTATGCTTTTCTATCTAACTCTACATTGATTTTGAGATACTAAGCAAAAATCCCGCATTGTGATTCAGGTCTCTCTCATTCCACTTACCATCTTCAATCATCACAGCATTGCACCTATAAACTAACTTCAGCTAACCCCCATTTCTCAATCAACAAGAGAGTTAAAAAAAAGGTACCTTTACAAAAAACTGAGTAGCCCTGAGGTAACAAAGGGACAACAAGGGTTTAAGAGCAAAAGGGGTTTTAGGAAATTGAATCATACACACAAAAACAAACAATAATATCACAAACAGCACAACCAAAATCAAGAAATGGAAAGGGGTCTTAGCAACAACCAACCTGAAGAGCTTGAACCCATTGTTTTTTCTCAATATGATCAGAAAGAGCTTCAGTAACAGTATTAACCCAAGCTTTAGCATTACTCTTTCTATCCAATTTTTTCTTAATATTCTTAATGGGTGTCTTTTTATTGTTTTTGAAACCAGATTGTTCAGTGAATCCTGGGTATTCCCCTTGTTTCCAGTGCTTTTTCTTCGGAAATGCAACTGAAGAAGAAGAAGAACAACAAGTCACGGCGGTGAGAGGCCGCCGGAAGTCGAAAAGACGGCGAAGGTTACCGCCGGCGGGAAGAATTAGAGGAGAGGGAAAGAGAGAAGATGAGAAAGATAAAGAAATGGAATTGGTTGCCATTTTTTCTCAATTAAACATTCATTTTTTGGAAATATAAGAGCTAGTGAATAAGTTTTTTTTTTTTTCAAGTATTATTGACCCATTTAATTTAAATTTAAGTAACTTAGAAGGAAAGAGTTTTCTAACATGTTTTTTTTATATTCAAAATTTGAATTCGAGATCTGTAATGGATAGGTGATATGTAGTTTTGTTTGTGTTAATCTGGTATTGTGTTTTATTTTGTTTATTTCTTGTTATGAATATCATTTTAAAATTTGTTTTTACTTATTGCAAACTTTATATAAAAATCATTTTCATTATTCTCACTTATAAAAATGACTCTTCATTAACAATAAATATTTATTTTGTTATAATTTTTTTTTAAAATAATATTATGTGATGCAATAAATTCGAAATTGACCGATAAATAATCTCTAAAAAGGAGAAGAAAGAAGTGACCTTTGCATTGCAATTCATGTATAGTAGTAATTTTTTTTATTATGAATATTTACGATGATTCATGTATTATTGACTTCTTGACTAACACATACTTCATCTCATAGAACTCATATCCAAATATCAACGATACCTTTTTACTGCATCAAGCCTCCATTTAATTTATCCCGCATCAATACGACCTCATATTTTCTTCAAAAAGTATATTTTTTTGTGTGTTCAAATAAATACCTTTGGAATTCTTAAATACTTGATATACCATACTATAAAATAATCTAAAGGCTAAATGGAGTGACATAAAAAGTGTTATTCCATTCCATGTACAGAGAATAGTGTGTAGAAACACTTCTTATTATGTGTCAAAGCATGTGTATAGAAAGAGCAAGTCAAGGGCAAAAGGGTGGATGACAGAGACGCAACAACTAAACCAAATCTATTCTTTTCTTTCAGACACACATACTGTTAAAATTAGAATATATTTTTTATTAAAAGTTAATTAAATTGACTCTTCACAAGTAAAAGTGAGCTAAGGGAGTACTATTTATGACTAATAAAACCTATAATTGTCACTTTTTACCTTAGCGTGTTGATTTGGGTTTTTTTGATTATCCTCTTTCCCTTTGTTGCTCTGTCAGTTCACAGATCAAACCCCCCACACTTTCAAGAGCATTAGAATCGTGTAAGAACTTCTAATTGTAGAGCCCCTTTTTAGTTTTTTTCCCTTTTTGGGAAATCTGGGGTTATTTTTGCTGATTTTCTGCAATTTTGTGTCCATATTAATCTTGGGGTTCTTCTATTTTTTCATTTTTGTGGAAAAAAGTGCCACCCCTGTTAAAAAGATTGTTCTTTTTTCAGTTACAAGTTTGAAGAATAGAAAAAGGTTGTTCCTTTTTTGGTTTTTCATGATTATTTGCTGGGATTACATTTGGTATGTTGTTGTTGTTGTGAGATTTTTGACTCTGTGGATATTATAAAGTTTCTTGCTTTCACTAGGTGTCACTCTTTTTTCGATTCCCCTTGATGTCATTAGCTTATACTGTACAGCTTTATTGTGGATCAATAAGAATCTGGAAATGTTTGGTTGTTGTTATAATGCTGATTAATGGGGCTATTTTTCTTGTTTTGAGACACTTCTTATAGTTTTTTAACTGATTGAGTTGTTGTGTTTTGTAGAATTTGTTGACTGAACTATGAGCTGCTTCAGTTGTTGTGGGGATGATGATATGCACAGAGCTTCTGATAGTGGGCCATTCATGGCACACAATTCAGCAGGTTAGTTTCCTTCTTGTACGATGTATCTATTTCAATAGTTTTCTTTTTTGTCTTCTTTTTTTTGGTTTTCTGGAGAATGGATCCAAACAGAGTGGAATGAATGTATGCGATTGATGTAGCTAAACAAACTAGTTTGTATTTGAGGTGTAGTAGTAGTAGTAGTAGTTGGTTTTGTTAGTTTTGGGTTAGGCAAAGGTTAGGGGAATGGAATTTGGTTTCTGGACTTGTAGGCTTATGGCGAACACTTGAGCATTCTGGTATCTGTTCGTTTTCTTGGAATGGATCCAAATAGAGTGGAATGAATATAGACAATTGATATAGCCAAACAAACTAGTTTGTGGTTAAGCCATAGTAGTAGTTGTTGTTGTTGTTAGTTTTGGGTGAGGTAAAGGTTAGGGGAGTGGAATATGATTTCAAGACTACTAGGCTTATGGCGACTACTTGATCATTCTGAATGAATTTTGTTGTTGAAATGGGAAGAAATTCATGGAACTCCTAGCTGGGTTATCTGTAAATTGGAAGCTCAAGCATTTATTATGCTTGTATTTGATGTTTCCGTGGTCAGTTCCAATTGAAGCCTAGGAAATTGATAAATCATCGAGTAAGAAATTCAAGTCTTTCATTGATTGCTTTGGATTTTACCTATCATTTTAGACTCTTTTCTTCATCTAATGTCATGCTTCTGTTCATGTTTATTCCATAATTTTTTATTTCAATCATCCCTAACTGTTGAACTTTTTTATAGGCAACAATGGAGGTCTGCATGCCACAGAAAGTGCACAAAAAGAGGCACAGACTGTGAATATCCAGCCCATTGCTGTTCCTTCCATCACTGTTGATGAGTTAAAGGATATCACTGACAACTTTGGCTCGAAGGCTTTGATCGGCGAGGGATCATATGGAAGGGTATACCACGGTGTTCTGAAAAGTGGACGTGCTGCAGCCATTAAAAAATTAGACTCAAGTAAGCAGCCTGATCGAGAATTTTTAGCTCAGGTTAGCTCCGCCCAATTATCTTTCATTTGACTATGTTATATTGCACACAACCTTCATAACCTTGCTGGATATGATGCATGCAATTACAGGTCTCAATGGTCTCAAGACTAAAAGATGAAAATGTGGTAGAATTACTTGGTTATTGTGTGGATGGCGGTTTTCGTGTGCTAGCCTATGAGTATGCCCCGAATGGATCTCTTCATGACATTCTTCATGGTATGTGAACTATGCTATGGTCTGTACCGGAACCAAGTCTTAATCCTATCCTTCTCATTAGTACTAAAACCTGTTGAATCACCCATCTTCTTTGTGCATTTGGTTCCTCAAGCCGTGATGAGTCAAATTTTAGCAAATCCAAAGAACTCGTCTCCATAGTTGTATTCAGAAATTATTGTTATTCAATCCAAACTATTTCAAAGTACATTTCAGGCTCCACTTCAGAAACTTCATTAATGCAGCATTTAGTAAATGGCCCCTTAATTAGTAGTCAACACTGCTTCATCCCAAATTCTGAAGTTCCTTTCTAATGTATTCTCTGACATGAAAAATGCCATAACTAAGAGTAGCTTTGCGCCTGGATACCTTCGTACGACCTTGCTTATTAAGAACTCATCAAATTCTTTTTCTTCTTTTCGCTTTTTGTTGTATATAATTCCCATTTAACATGATTTGAAAAAACACTCAAAATTTAAAAAATAGTTAGATTTCATATTCTATTGATGGTTGTATAACAAAAAAGTATTTTGAAGTTGTTAAGAAGTTGATTTAAGAGGAAAAGTATATGTAATGCTTTAAATTCAACTGGTAAATTGGATTGATCAAAGTACGGAAGTGGTATAGAATGCTATGACATGTAGATTTGTGTTATACATTTGGGCCCTCACAGAATGGAAAGTACATGCTTCATTAGGATAGAAGTAAAGGTACTTAAAGTTAGAAGATTGCACCACAAGGTATGTATGCATTCCAATGATAATGCACACAAAAATCCCATAAGGGGCTTTTGATCCCTGATTTCATTTCTAGCCAGTGACATTGCTGTTATGCAAAGGGAAAAATTTATCCATTTATTAACATGTTGTATGTCTGTTAAACATTCAGTGCAGTGTATGCGCCAGTATTTTATTTAAGTCCTTGTTCATTTCTTCTCTATTTCACTATTTCTGGTATCATTATGGATGTCTATTTTCGTCTGTTCATATTTTCTTCGGTATGTATAGCCAATCCGACAGAAGAGAGTTGGAACTTCTCGTTGATATTTTCTTTTTCTGGGCATGGCTAATCATGTGTCCTTTACAAACTTTTTTAATAACTCTTGATGGTGGTATCCTCAGCAAGTAAATGTGCTAATGTGCATCATGGCTACTGCTAAAACATCATTATGGGGCACTATTATGAGGATGGACAAAGTTGATATCAATCTTCGAGTGCTTGGACTGGAAATTATACTTTTGACTGCTCTCTTCAGTTTTTCCTGTAACATACTTTGTTATTTGCTGCAAAATGCATAATTTGCCGGTTTGTGATTACAGGAAGAAAAGGTGTGAAAGGTGCGCAGCCAGGTCCAGTATTGTCATGGGCTCAACGAGTTAAAATTGCAGTTGGGGCTGCAAAAGGACTGGAGTACTTGCATGAAAAAGCGCAGCCTCATATCATTCATCGTGATATTAAGTCTAGCAACATTTTACTCTTTGATGATGATGTTGCTAAGATTGCAGATTTTGATTTATCAAATCAAGCCCCTGATATGGCAGCACGTCTTCATTCCACACGTGTTCTTGGGACCTTTGGTTATCATGCACCAGAGTGAGTCCCTTTCTGAATGTATAATACAAATAAGCAACATGCTTGGTTAACATATTATTAGCTGATCCTCCCCATAACTAATCTAATATTCAACTGAAAGCAATTTTAGGCTTCTAGGTCATATTTCCGAAGTCATACCCAATTGTAGTTCACTTTTCTGCTGATGACCTACCCTACCATCACTTTTGAGTTGCAGATATGCAATGACTGGTCAGTTGAGTTCAAAAAGTGATGTTTATAGCTTCGGCGTTGTGCTCCTGGAACTACTTACTGGCCGTAAGCCTGTTGATCATACATTGCCGCGTGGGCAACAGAGTCTTGTAACTTGGGTATAGTCTTCTAGATTCTCATATGCTTTATCTAATTCACCATTATTGGGCATTTCTTTTGATTTGTAATCGTTGTTATTCACTGCTATAAACAGGCAACTCCAAGACTTAGTGAAGATAAAGTGAAGCAGTGTGTTGATGCAAGACTAAATACAGATTACCCTCCGAAGGCAATTGCAAAGGTACGTGCACTCAAAAGAAGAATTTTCTTGCCTAATGAAATTAGATTCCCGTCTCTTCTCCCAAGGAATGTTGATTAATAACCAAAAGGAGCGTCTGAATAAGTGGAAAGATGAAACATTTCATTATATTCAATTTTTTCTGCTTGATTTTCATCATTTCCATTTTCTTACATCTGCCTTGCTGAAACAGATGGCTGCAGTTGCTGCCTTGTGTGTGCAATATGAAGCTGACTTCCGGCCAAACATGAGCATTGTAGTAAAGGCTCTTCAGCCTCTGTTGCCTCGGCCTGTACCAAGTTAATCATCAAGCTTGTGAATTTTCTCCTTACCCCGGCCTTCATGTTGTGAACAAGAAAAATGAGATTGACATTGGTATGAGTCGCAAGAGAATCATGATACTGGTGGTCTTCTAGGCAACTACTGCTCAACAATGTCACCCCACCCACCTACTTTCTTCCTGTCTATTGAATGCCGAAGTAATATTGTATATTCGCTGTAATTGAAATGACTTTGCATATTGATTTTCTTGGATTTGTATTGAGGTTTTGAAATTCTACCAAGCCACAATTATATTTGTAGACAATAGAAGTTGTAGCTTTTGTTGTTATTGCTTTCATTTCTGTATTCTCTTTTTCAAATTGCTTTCCCATACTTTATAAGACGAGGGTTTATTGGAAACAACCCTCTTATCTCTAGAAGGCCTAGATATGGTACACTCTACCCTCCCCAAATTTCGCTTGTTGAATTGCACTGGATATGTTGTCGTTATTGTAGAAGTTGTATTTTGTGGCATTGGCTCTACCATCTTAAGTTCCAACTATGGATGCCTCTTAAACTACATTTCAATTTCTTGAAAAGACAGTTACAGTCTTTTTGTGCTGAGATTATACTTATCATGCAACTTGCAATTTTATTTGGTGTGAAGAGGCCACCAAGTTTGCAGGAACATTTTGCCATTGGCAAGAACAAAGGGGACAACATTTATGAAATAGGACAAGTTTCACCACCATCCTACAGGTTTTTGTCTAATGGAAAGAGTGCTTCGCGTCTATCTGATTTGCTTCACTAGAGCTGAGGGTCTTTCGGAAACCACAGATCTGTATACTCTATCCTCCTCAGATTGCACTTTATAGGATTTCATCGAGTATATTGTCATTTGATAGAATGAACACATGTGATGTGTGGATTAGGCACGCGATACACTTTAAACCCTGTCATGAACAAAAGCCTAGTAAGCTAGAACTGTACAGGGACAAATCCATTATCTACTGAGTTTCTAACCATGCACCAGTACATTTTCCTTAAGCATTGTTTCTTTTGCAACCATTATTGAACATTCATCAAGTGCTGAAGTTATTACAGCCCAAGAAAGTAGAACAAAAACTAATAGTTTTCTTCTTAGACAATCACAAAATGAAACCTCTTGCATCTCTTTTTGCTAAAAGGACATGTCAACTATCTATACATTACCCATATCTGTAAAGAACAGAGAGTCAAAAATGAGGAATTCATATGTACTAACTCAGTGACTCTGACTTTCATACACACAAAAATGATCCTGACAAACAGCTACTAGTATTATAAAATATACCAAATGGAAGAAATATATATATGCATGTATAATATGGCTCCTTTCTGTGCCATTCCTCTCATTTCAGCTCACTGTAACTTTGGTAGTTCAATCTTATGCATTTGCTCGTTGATCACTTCTAGTTTTCATCATCAAAATTGGTCTATCGCTGCTATCTGTGTTAGACTTTCGGTTATGAGATTCTGTTTCTTCAGCACCTGCATGATTCTTTCTCCGTCTTCGACCCTGGAGGACCAACAAGTTAAGATTATACAACTTTCCTACCAAATAACTGAGAAGATCTTTGGTTAGTATATCACCTCTCGTGGTATCGGATATTCCTCAGATTCAAGCATTCGAACGACTTGACTCATTGTAGGCCTCTTATCAGAATCTGGATCAAGACATCTTAAAGTAGTCAATAGAGCTCGTTTAAGGGCGGTTGTGGAAGGCCTTGTTTCGATTGTTGGATCAACTACTTCTTCTGAGCGTTTGCTGCCAACCATCATTTTGAGCCAGTCAACAAGATTCACCTGTATACACCACATAAATGGCATATCAGCACAACAATTACAATGGTCAATGAAGTTGATGAAAACCATGAAGATCAACATTTGAATACTCCTTTACTAATAATAACATTGGAAGAGCATACCTCAGGAGCAGGTCGACCATAATCCACAGGGTCTCGTCCAGTGATGGCTTCCAGAAGCACAACACCAAAGCTGTACACATCACTCTTTTCATTCAAGAGACCACTGTTTGCATACTCGGGAGCTACATATCTGTTGTAAGGAAATTGGCCAAACATAGAGAGTTGTTCATTGCTGATTAAAGAAGGGTACTCGATGAAAACGAGGAGTAATGAAGAGAATGAGCTCATCCAAGATAGCTCTATAAATGTACTTACCCAAAGGTTCCCATGACTCTGGTTGTAATGTGACTCTTCCCTGCACCTAGCAACTTGGCCAGGCCAAAATCAGAAATTTTTGCATTGAAGTCATCATCTATCAATATGTTGCTTGACTTGATGTCACGATGCACCACCTTGGGCTCAATTGCCTCATGTAAATATGCAAGACTACAAGTATAAGAAAAACATTTATAAGAGAACAAAAAATAAGTACTCCATCCGTCCCAATTCAATTGTCTTACTTTCCTTTCTAGTCTGTCCCAAAAACAGTGCCTTTAAGTTTTCCAATTCCAACATTCTACATGGCGAGTTTAAGACCACAAGATTCAAAAATCTCCCTTTGTTTCTCAAACTCCGCGTGCTCAGTCATATTAAGACATATAATTGAAAATATAAGAAAACTCACGCTTTAGCAGTGCCAAGAAGAATCTTCATCCGTGCTTCCCATGTAAGGTATCCATGCTGTTGCATAGCTCCATGTAGCCACTGCTCTAAATTCCCATTGTTTACACACTCATAAACCAGTAACCTAAATAAAACCAGGATCACCATACAAAAGTGGTGTCTGAAGTAAGTTCTTAAGTTCCAGTAAGCAAATGTCAAATCTTGCATATTTGCCAAAACAAAAGAATATAATCCAACATCAGCCGCAAGAGAGGACATTTTGGTACATTCTATATATCTTTATTTAAAACTCTGTGCCAAGTCAAAGCCAGACAAACAAATTAAAACAGAGGGATAAGTTATTGCTGCCCATCGATGTAATGAAGAGAGACGAAAGAGATTTAAAAATTGTGTACCTGTGGGTTCCTTCAATACAGTAGCCCAAAAGTCTAACCAAATTCTTATGTCTGACATGACCAATGGCCTCAACTTCCACTTGAAATTCTTTCTCTGCTTGTCCTCTATAGGTGAAGGACCCCATATGTCAAATATTTTTATATATATGCAAGCAAGGAGACTAACTATTGAAGGAACAATATAAGCCTATCAAAACTTACAAATTATTCAATAGCTTTTTAACAGCAACTTCAGTTCCATTGATCAGCCGTCCTCGATAAACTATGCCATAACCACCCTCTCCAATGACATTATCCTTAGAAAACTTGTTGGTTGCAGTTTCAAGGTCCCTCAAAGTAAACCAATGGCCCCAACCTAGGTGAGAGAACTCAGGCAAACCAGAGAGAGGGGATGGAACATTTGTAGCATGGTTTACTGTTTCAGCAACTCCCTTTTCCCCCGACTCAAATGTTCCGTCTTTGTCTAAATAGTTAAATGAGCCTGATTGACTATTGATGTCAAAATCTTTCATCTTGTCAATATTAGAATGTGCCAAAAGCTTATCAGAATCTTTCTCACAGTATGTGTCTTGAAATGCAAGGGGATTCCTATAGTGGCTCCCATAGTTGCTTGCTGAGTTTTGATCAACTCTTATTTCTTTGCACACAGAAGGAATTTTGCTTATGGGTAGTGTATCATGAGACTTTCTTGATTTTTTACGAGAAAAACAAAACGGCAGCAGCAAAAGAATAACCACAATAAAAAGTCCAACAAAGATGGCTAATAACACCCACACCTTGAGATGAAATATATGAGTTTCCTTAGATAGTTGGAAATTAAGGTCAGATGCCATCTTAGTGAAACCTGCAAAATCGAAGATATGAAAATCAAAAACCAAAGAAGAAGAAGAAAACCATAAAGGCAAACAGCTCCAAATTGAACTAGCAGTCATGCAATTTATAAATCAACGATGCCTCAATTCCGAAGACAACTGGGGCCGGCTATATGGAAGGTTTGCGTACATTTTTACCCTCCCCATACCCCACTTGTGGGATTCCACTGGGTATGTTGTTGTTGTTGTTGTTTGTTTAAGGTAAACTCGAGATCTTCTAAAACTAGAGGTTCTCAAAATATCACACACTTATTCCTACACTTACAACCAGACTAATACACAAAGCCATTTAAGTGTAACAACAACTAGTTGGCATTGCCTATCAAGTATTTTATACTCCCTCTATTTCGATTTCTTTGATCTAATTTCCTTTTAGTGTGTTTCAAAAAGAATGACCTTTCCTTTTTTAGCAACTCTTTAATTTCAATTTTCAACTTTCCACATGTCATGTTCAAGACGACAAGATTAAAGAGCATTGTAGTATATTTGACATATCTTTAATTTTAGATCACAAGATTCAAAAAATTCTTTACTTTCTTAAGCTCCATGTAAATTCAAAATAGGTCAAACAAATCGAGATGGAGGGAGTTTACATTATAGAATTTGTTCATCTAAAACGGAAACTTTTACTATCCTAATGTACGTGTAGAACTTCATTAACAGGCAGTAAAACAGGAGACAATCAACGTTTCAGACACACCAGCAAAGGAAATGCATAATGATTATTTCAATAAAAAGAGCTCCATTTGATTATCCGATAACTAGAGAACTCAACAACAACAACAACATACCCGGTGGAATCCCACAAGTGGGGTCTGGGGAGGGTAAAATGTACACAGACCTTACCACTACCTCATAGAGGTAGAGAGGTTGTTTCCTGGGGAGCCCTCGTCACAAAAACTTATAAGCAGAATAAACTAGATATGGAAAACAGGAAAGGAAGAGAAGGGGAACAGAAAGAGTGACTAATAACGAAAAGCACATGATAACTAGATAACTCGTAGGAAGTAAATAAGAGGAGGGAAAAAGAGATCAATCAACCAACTATGTCTCACTTCAAAATTAGTCAAAATCGGCTATATGTATCCTCCGTATCCATTCCAGTATATATACGATTTACCATAATTAGATTACATTTACACTAACATCAATATGGCACATCAGGTTTTGCTAGATCAAACAAAAGCAGAGTTGTGAGAGAAAAAGAGAATGATATTAATTGCATATAGGAAGCAGAAAGGATTATAATAACTGAATAGGAAATAAGACCAACTTAAGGAAATTTGGTGGCAAAGCTTCCAACTCTCAATACTGAAACACAAAAAAATGTTCAAACATTCAATCTTTACAAAACCATCAATATACCTCAAAGGGTAAGTAGGATTATTACGATTGAAAAGTCAATATCTAGTATTTTCTGCTTTTAGGATGATATTTTTGAGACGAGGGTCTTTCGGGACCAGTCTCTATGAGGTAGCAATAAGGTCTGCGTACATTTTATCCTCCCAGACCCCACTTGTGGGATTTTACTGGGTATGTTGTTGTTGTAAAAGTCAATAGACTAAAAATGCAGGCAAATTATATAGTTCTTGGATATAGAAGAAATCAGAGGCAAAGATTCAATCTTTCAATGCTAAATCAACAGTTCAAGCTCACAGGAACACATAAAAGATTCAAATTTTCACTGTCAACACAAGTGTTCAAGCTCACAGAATCACATAAAATGTACAAAAGACTCAAATTTCCAATGCTAAGACACAAAAAAATGTTCAAAGATTCAACCTTTGCACTATCATTCCACAAAGGTAGGTAGGATTATTACAATGTTCTTCAATGTAGAAGAAATCAAAGGCAAAGATTCAAACTTCTAATGCTAAATCAAGTGTTCAAGCTCACAGAATCACATAAACTGTACAAAAGTATCAATCTTTCAATGTTAAATCAAGTGTTCAAGCTCACAGAAAACACATTAAATGTACAAAAGATTCAATCTTTACCTATTTATGATGAGATCCCAGAAGTAGAAGTAAGCCTCTAGCAACACTACACACAACCTCTACTCACACAATGAAGAAAAATCCAACCCCAGATCTCTTAACTTCTAAAATGCCCAAACCCCACTTGGGAAATGAAGCCATTTCAGATCAAGCATCCCATTTCTCAATAATGGAGATATGCAGAGATACCAAGAAAAAAAAGGGGACCCTTTTAGAAATGGGAAAATAGACCTTCCTTAATTGAAGCATATACCCAAAAGGAAACCTTCCTTTGAAGTAAAAGGCAAACAGAAATCTCAACAAAGAAACATGAAATCTTGGAATGAAAATGTGGGGTTATTATCAGTGTTTGGTAGTGCTTTACAATACAGTAAAACTGAAGCATGAAAAAAGTTGGCCTTTGGCTCAAAATGATTTTGAAATTGAGTCTACTAATGAATGTGATTGATTATCAAGAATCTCTCAAATTAATACTGAAGAGAAAGTTATTGGAGTACCAGACTTGCACTGTCCTGCAAATGCAGCTTCCTGTCTCTTGGGGATATACATTATTATAATCATTACGTGACATCCAGATATAAATTATTAGAATCATTCTTCTTCTCAATTTACGTGACAAAAAAGAGTCATTTTGTTGCTAAGAAATAAGTTATTCATGTATTAATATATGTATAACTTATACGATTTTTGGTAGGCAGATAGAAAATAAGTTATTCGTCCATAAAATTAATAGGATGTTCGATTGACAATTTAGAAACCATGTATAACAACATAAGTTATTAGATGATCTATGTATTGTTTCGTGCCGGATGAAAAAATGAAAGTAACTATTATATTTATAATTAATATCTGCATAACTAATACAAACTTAAATTCACTCATAACTTTAACTAGCTATCGAACAACAATAAAATAAGAATTTTAAAACTAAAATTTTTAATATGAAAAAAAAATCATTCTTTTTTAGACGAATTAAAAATAATGTCAGATCAATTGAAATCATAATTTTATAATGAATAATTGGATAGTGAGTCAAACATAAAATAAAGTGCATGTGGTTACAAATATTATAAGAAAAGAAAAGAGGATTAGTGGGTGCTAATAATTAAAATTAGAGATAATTAAGAGTGGAAAGGAACAGGCAATGATGCAAATTTTGTTTAATTATTATATAATAATAATAATAATATAATATATTATTATTATTATTATTATTATCAACTGTCAGCCTCTTTGATTTCTTGAAAATTCATGAAAATTGTGAATTTCCAGATTTGCATTTATTAATGATTTTAATTGTTTAAATGTGGGGTTTACAAGTCAAAAAGGGGGGGAAATAATTAAAAAAAAGACTTGGACGGTTGTTGAATGCCTTTTTATTTTTATTTATTTTTTCAAAAAATTATATGTCGACCAAATTAGTTTTTGACGGTGGCAGTGCCAAACTAAATTATTTTTTATTTTTTGAAAAATAAAAAATAATTTATTATAAAATTAAGATAATAAATTATCACATCAAGTTTAGTCTAAATTTGTTGTAGGAATAATTATGTATTTAATGATAAAAGCACTTTGTTGAGCTGACACTAACACTAACAAACGAGAGCTACGAAAACAAATGAGATTAAATTATCACGTCAAGTTTAATCTAAATTTATTTGTAGAAATAATTGTCTATGCAATGTCTTTAATCAAGTTTAATCTAAATTTATTGTAGGAATAATTATCTATCCAACGACAAAAGCATTCTACTGAATCGACATTACCATCAAAAGACAAGAGCTAGGAAAATAAATGAAATTAAATTATCACGTCAAATTTAGTCTAAATTTATTGTTCGAATAATTGTCTATGCAACGACTTTAATCAAGTTTAATCTGAATTTGTTATAGAAATAACTGTTTATTCAACAAGAAAACTACTCTATTGAGTTGATACTACTATTGAAAGACGAGAGCTAGAAAAACAAATGAAATTAGATATTTTAATAGTAAATTAAGAAATCTACGAACACATAAATAAACAACGAATCGTCTAAAAAAATCTGAATAAATTCACAATTACTATTAGAAGAAAATTTTATGATCACAAATAAATATTGTAGTGGTTGTTACTTGTACCATACTAACACATAGAATCTGATTTTGTCCTATGGGAGGTCATGGTTGTGCCCACAACCCACTCTTCGGAGCGGAGCCAGGTAAGTTCAAAACGATTTATTCAATTAAAAAAAAATTATATTGTTCATATATAATAAAAATTACTTTTTAAAATATATATATATATAACAGATATTGAATTTCATATATAACAGACATTGAATTTCAATTACTTTAACTTACTTGTGTAGTATTTATTTTTTAATAGACTCTCAACTTAAAAAAAAAAACTTTTCGAAATAAAATAGCAGCAATATGTAGTAATAAACAATAAAGAATAAAAGCTCATGCAATTACATACTAAATAACCTCTGACGTTTCTCATATAGAGCGACACCCTCAAATACTTACTTACTTGTCTTTTACCCAAATTTTTGATCTCCGAACTTTCTGATATACAGTCATGTCCATAGTAACTTGAAGTTATTTTTCTCATAATGATTACGATTTATATTCATCACCAATTAATTATGAAATATTCTTCACTATGAGGTGGATTTTGTTGACTAACTAAAGACAAGGGACCCAATAACTGAGCTATCAATTAACCATATTTGATAACATACCATTAAGATTATTAATTTTATAACATTAACATTATTAATTTTATTTTGTCTTGTTTCATTAAGATTAGACCAAATTCAACCACATAAACATAATTAAACAACCAATCATGTTCTCTTGCTACTTTTAAGATAGAACTATTAACGTGACTTGATCAGTACGAGATCTTTGATTCGAAGTGAAGAGGTCTAATTCATCCTATATCGTGGCTTTTGGTAGTTTGATAGTTGTATTTGAATATTTGTAACAACAATTTCGAATAATCCCTTCAGTATTTTGAAGTATGATAAAGAAAAGTCAAAACCATATAGTATAACAAAAAAATGAAATGATCAAAAGAATATCTTCCTAATTCTACCAAATCAAGATTGATCATGATATTTATGTTCCTTTTAATAGTTTATTATTTTTTCCAAAAGAACATAGGTGTTCGAGTCAAACTTTATCTTCTATCAACATGAGTATCAGATAATTCTACTCACTCGAATTTAGACATAAGTTTCAAAAGTAACCATTTTTTGTGCAAGTGAAGGTAGCAAAGTACCTGATAAAATAGTCGAGGTGCATATAAACTCATTCAGATACCATCGTCATGAAAAACAAAACACTCATTCATCAAGTTCGTCATCATTATAAAAGATAACGATGCTATAAATCCACAAACTTTAAATCTTGAATCCATCTATCCCCCGAACGAACATCATGCTCAGAGGGTCACATCTACTGTTTCAAGTTAACCAAAGGGGAAAAGTGCAAACCAAACTTATTTTTAACGGCAAAGAAAAACCTGCAGCCTCTACCCTTTGGGTGCACACAAGGTAAACCCTCGCCCCCGCTCCTATGCAGTAGCTCACAAACCACATCTGAGAGATAATCCGCACTAGGCAAGTCTGGTTCATCACAATTCCTGCATTATCTTACATTTTAGTGTTCCCTGCAAAATTTAAACTATGACCATCTTTCAGAACTACCCCCAGAGACATTTTTCTCTGAGTTCTTGTGTTATAGCAGTTACAATTCACCAAAAGGGAGTAGGGTGGGGGCACCATTAGCTCCAGAAGAGGGATTTAACATTTCAAAGGTAAAGAAAACATCGCAACTCGTTCACACGGTCGTCTAACTTGACATCAAAACACCAATGTTGGACATACATACATGAAGAAAAGAAATAGCATATGAGTAGTATATATGTGTTTTCTTTGTCTCCTTGCAACTCTTCTAACACTCAGAGTTTACAGAATGAATCCAATGCACCATAAAATGCAAAAAAAAGGTGAATAAGTGACATTTACATAATAGAAAAAGGAATGGAATGGAAAGGAAAGGAAAGGTAAAAAGAAATGCACAACAGAGCAAATATGGTATGCACAACTCAGGCAAGGAGATCACAGTAAACGAAGAGCTCTCCACGAATAGCATTCCTCTGATACTTCTTTACAATGGCACCATATAGAAAATTGGATGCATCCGCCCTTATAGATTTACATGAAATCTTGTCCGGGCTTTAAATATAGCAATCTCCTTGAAGGCGCTGGAGGTGCCAATCCAGGGATATCCCTTATATCCTTGTTGTGCGGATTCACAATCTAAAACACAAGAACAGAGAAATTCAGCGGTAAAACACAGTATCTACCTAATGTTGTAGTCAAACGAACGCTTAAAAGATTACAGAGTTTTAGGTAGAAAATGGCTAAGATTACTAAGAGCCTAAAGATATCACCACCTACAAGCAACATTTGCATAGTAGATACAAGCTTGTTTATGCATCCATGCAGAAAATACAGGCACTAAAGCATCGCTACAACCTATAGGAAAAACTCATCTATACAAATCTCAGGAATGGAGAGAGTATTACAAAGCAGATTCATATAGTCTTTTTCCCAAATGTTACATGACCTACACATCTACAACTTTAAGCAGAACTGCCAACTCTCGTTCCCATGGGAAAATTACGCTGTCTACTGGGAGAAAATATTTGTGCCATGTGGCGTAATAGTTTATGTTGGCTATATATACTTTTGAAAATTTCCCTTTTTATATTGGGTGATAAGTGAGAGAAACAGCAGCATGTGCTCTTGAATTGGAAGACGCAGCAAGGGTATCTATGATCTGCTTATTATTTTTTTGAGAAGGCAACATATTTGTATATAGATATAAAGTTGGACCTCCCACTTCAAAATTGAAGGAGTCCTCCATAATTATAAGATATGTTCATAAGTTCATTTACTTAAACTAATCCATGGTATAAGAAACTACCTTGACAACAATTATGGCAATTACACCACAGACAATGAGGAAGAGGAAAAGCATGATGCATTTATCCGTGGCAACCTGAAAAAGTTGGGAGCTAGATTAATTAATCAAAAAAGATGAATAAACACAAACACGTCATAATATGGGGAGTTCAACATACCTGCCGTCCAATTTCCTTGACAAGCTGGGATGCTTTTTTGATGGAGAAGTGAATTGTGTCAAGCTCATTGACAACACGACCCATTTGATCAGTCTACATAACAAAGAGAGTACAAAAAGTTAGATGGATGTTCTAAGACCAATAAATCAAAGGAGATGAATAATTGCAATGATACTCACTTGGCCTTTCAAGGTAGTAGCAGTTTGTGTTCCCACTTCAATTGTTTGGTGCACAACCTACAGAGCAGAAATAAGCTTAAGATACAGATGGTAGGTATGCTGAAACAGCGTCAAAATGTACTATGAACCTGTTTGGAGCGTTCAATGGCTTGATCAGTTTCATCCATTGTCTTGTGTCCAGCACTGATGAGCTCTTGATTTGACATTTCTGCGAAAAATTAAAATGAATGAGCAGACCAGTACAATGAGTTGCTTGCATGCATTCTCATCACAACACCTTAAAAATAAACTACTAAAGTGACACATCCAAGTATTGCTAGGTCATATTGAAAACCGATGATTTTCTGCTCATCTTCACACAGATGCAAAGACAAGCTATGACATGGAAACCTTATCAGTGTCATGCCAACAGGCTATGCGATATAATTGAAACAGTGACTCCTGTAATAGAAGAGGAAGTTAATCACACAACATTGATGTTGCGCTGGAAAAAAAAAAGATGGTTGCAAGAAAGTGCAGCTGGTAAATATTGGAGAAGTGTATTATTGAATTTGTGTATCTACATTATTACACAGAGCAGTGTTATCAAAGGCGCTCGCCTTTGGCCAGGCCTTGTCGCCTATTAGAGCCGTGGCAAGGCGCATTTTGAAAAGGCGAGAGGCGAGGCGACGCACCATAGGCAACGCCTTTTAATTTAAAAAATACCCCTGATTTTAATAATTAAAAACAACTCCTATGGTTTATTTGGAAAAAATCTTTTGCGTGACTCTTTCTTTCTCCATTGCAGCTGCCAGTGACTTCTTCTCCACTGCGTGACTCTTTCTCCATTGCAGGTAACTTCTTCTTTCTTCTTCTCCAGTGACCTAGTAGCTTCTTTTTTCCTCTTCTTCTTCGGTTCTTCTCTTCTTTCATATGTTTTGTTCTGTTTCATCGACCCAGTAGCTGAGAACTTCTCAGTTTTTCGTCTTTTGTATTGATGGTAACTCTTTTTCTTTTTTTTTATTCACTGGAGCAGTGGACTGCCAACTGCATTTAGCCTATATTAAAAAAAATAAATTGTAATCCTTCTTTATTAATTTTTGCCCTATACAATTGAGTTTTATACTAATTAATATAATATTAATTTGTCCATGAATAGTGTGATTTCAATGGTCTCTGATCATAGCAAAAAGGACATTGGATGGAATTATGGAAAATATATGCAATTAAATATTTTAAGATTTTGGTATAAACAATGTTTTGGAAGGCGAAAGGCGACAAGGCTCTGCCTCGCCACGTAGCGAGGCGCTCGCCTTTTTGAATTGAAGCGTCAATTTATATCAAAATCTTAAAATATTTAATTGCATATATATTCCATAATTCCATCCAATGTCCTTTTTGCTATGATCAGAGGCCATTGCAATCACACTATTCTGGACAAATTAATATTATATTAATTAGTATAAAACTCAATTGTATAGGACAGAAATTAATAAAGAAGGATTACAATATTTTTTTTAATATAGGCACAAACGCAGTTGGCAGTCCACTGCTCCAGTGAATAAAAATTAAAAATAGAGTTACCATCAAAACAGAAAAAGAAAAACAGAGAAGTTCACAGCTACTGGGTTGCTTAAACAGAGCAAAACATATGAAAGAAGAAGAAGGGAAGAACTGAAGAAGGAGAGAAGAAGAAAGAAGAAATTACCTGCAATGGAGAAAGAGTCGCGCAATGGAGAAGAAGTTACTGGCAGCTGGAGAAAGAAAGAGTCGCGCAAAAGATTTTTCCAAATAAACCCTAGGAGTTCTTTTTAATTATTAAAATCAGGGGTATTTTTTAAATAAAAATTAAAAGGCGTCGCTTATGGCACCTCGCCGGTCGCCTCTCATCTTTCTATCGCCTTTCGTCGCCTTTTCAAAATGCGCCTCGCCAAGGCTCTAATAGGCAACAAGGCTCGCCTCGCCATTCGCCAAAGGCGCAAAGGCGAGCGCCTTTGATAACACTAGGTATAAATTGGCGCTTCAATTCAAAAAGGTCAGCGCCTCGCCGCGTGGCGAGGCAGAGCCTTGTCGCCTTCCAAAACACTGACACAGAGACCCTATTCATAGACACTACAATAAAATCCTTTACCAAGTAGGATGCTATTTACTATTTCTATTCCTACCACTATTCCTATTCCTCTTCTAAGTAGGATTGTATATACCTATTCCTATTCTAACACTTGATAAATCCTTAAGATTGTTTAAAAGGTTTGTGGCGCACTCACAAACCACTATCAATGATATACGGGAGGAAGGTAGTGATGACGTATAGTCTATGGCCATTATGAGCTGGGCTATATGCATGCAACAATGGGCAGAAAAAAGGTAAGGCGAGCAAATCCATGAAGATTGTCACAGTTTAGATTCTTCTCTACAACTAAGGAACATGAAATTGGAATCCCAAGTAATCATGAATAAACATATGCAGTGAGTTTATACCCCGGGCACTCCGTTCTTTTAAGTTATGGATTAAAACAAATGTAGTTGAATGAACACCACGTGGACTACACATTCAAGAGTGCCCCAATATGTGTTTTTTAGGGTGACTAGTACAGCATAAAGCCATACATATTAAGATCTACATGGAAATCTAAAAAAATAACTTCAAAGAAATGCTTCCATCTGAAAGTCTAAGAATAATTGGAAGAGAGAAGCTGGAAAAACAAAGTCAGAACTTCCCAAATATGCTCCTTAGAATAATTGGAAAATAAATGTTTCCATCTGAAAGTCCAAGAATATAGGTTATTGTTACAACCTGAAGCCATCTGAACATTTTCCTCTGCTGTTGGTTCACTTCCACCTGCTCCCATATCAAACAGTTCAACCCTCTTATTACCAAGACTGCTCATATACCTGCATCCCAGCCAATTGAAAGAATGAGGTAACAAAAACCAATCATTTATTTTAGCAAAGAACCAGAACAAACTAGATAATGAAGGAGCAGCATCAGATTTGTAGGAACTAGTTTCTCGAGATTTATTAAAATTTTATAGTACTTTCATATAGTTTCCCGATGGAAGAAATTTTTTTCCCAAGTCATCAATCCAATGGATGTCAGAAACAAACCCAAAATTTGACGGTTTTATCTTCATAGACAAGCCATATCATTCAATTTTTGTGGAAGCACCGACTTTATTGACTAGTAAAGGCCTAGTGATGTATACTGGGATTGCAGTCTTGAGTCGGCACTTGTTTATACACATTATATAATTCGCAAAGAAAGCCATGCAAATGCAAAAATTCCTTAACAGATGTGGACATATCCAACTTCCAAACACTCTACGCACTATGTGAAACAGCATGCAAGTTGAGTAAAAAGAGAAGAAAATCTTCTGGGAGCAAAAAGCAGAGTGGAAAAACGAATAAATTTGAGGACAACTCACGTTTTTCTCAAGGCCACATATGAGTTTAGCTCTTTGATCTGCAAAATTAAGAAAATTTAGAACGGTATTCCACAGAACTGGCATCTGTAATATTCGTATAGTGAATGGACCAAACAAACAAGTAGTCGCAAAGACAGTGTCCAAAATTCATATTAGCCACCCACATATCTTGATTGCTTCGTAACAACCTCTTTATGGATACCCAAAGTGGAATAGTGCAGTTTGCAGCAATTGATTAAAAAAGGCACACACACCAAAAGATAATAACATGGTGGGACGTGTACAGGATCCATTGTCTTTGTTTTATATGGATAACAGACAGCTTGATGGAAAAGAAAAACAAAAAAGGAAATGAAAGTGACATCAAAGCAGCATTGCAATTAGAAACTCATTTCTCATCCAATAGCCCTATTATTAAAAGTAAGTTACACAAAACATCACTGCCAAAAATAAACAATGTTAACTAAATCAAAACGGAAAAACTGTTTATTTTTTCAAGGTAATGAACACTATATTTACAACAACAGTGTAATAGTGCAGTACAAGGGAAGGGAAACGGATGAAAAGAAGTTAGCACAGTTCACAGAATAAACTGAGATAATCATCATTGGAGTACATGTGCTGCTTACCACATCAAGCTCAAACGACATCCCCAAAAAACCCCTTTCCTTAATAAAAGATTTCAACTTACCATTGATTGCTTCTCATCATTGAGTTGTTTGTTGACCTCGGGAGGATTTTTATTCTCCTCGTCTTTAATTTCACGATCAAACTCTTTAACTAACCTGAAAGAAGAATGGGGAAGTAAGAGCATTAACAATCACCCTAACATGGAAACTAATTACTCACTACCCAAGCGATAATTCATGAATCGTCATTATTTCTGAGGAGAGAGTAAGCACTCTTAGTCTAATAACAATAATAAAATAGAAACAAGAAGTCGAAAACAGCAGTTCAAAGTCAAGACCAAATAAATACCATAATTCCTTTTGATCAAGATAAATACTACTATAATTTATTTTGGTAGGTATTAAGGTCTTTTATTCGGCTTAGACATCAATCCAACATTCTGATAGCTGGAATTTCTGATATACATTTTTTGAAGGATCAAATGTAAATTTAAGAAAGAAAATTTGGAAGGACCACACATTTCATCATTAAAGGTGTGTATTTCCATCTATACAAGTATGAAATTAGGTTTTAAAAAAATTACCTTTTACACTCTCTCATCTTCCCAGTAAGTTCTTCCAGCTGTTTACTCTGTCTGTTGGAATCCTTGATCTTATCCAGCTTTTGAAATCCATTTCTGAGGAAACACAGAAAAAGATATCCAAATTAGTGTACATTTCATGAAAAGAAATGATTAAGGACGTGCACATGCATGCCTGTTAAGGAACTGAAATGTTCTAGGGAAGAGAAGAGCACCACAAAGCACTTCCAAGTATAGAGACGGAATCACAGAAAAGAAGTTTTGATATAGATACTGAACGACATGCTGCAAAATTAACAACTACTACTGCTATGTCTTAATGTCAAGCTAGTCGGGGTCAGCATCATGACTAAAACAAAGAGGTTGACATATATCTTTGTTGACAGGCAAAAGGCACAATTTTGCTAAGAACAGACGTCTTCTGCAACACTGTGAGTGTGTTTATAGATAGAAAGACAGATGGAGAGAAAGCAAGAGGAAGAGAGGCCCAAAACAGTAGGTGATCCCACTTGCCTAAGCCTTGGTGGGCAAAGTTATCTAGTACTTATTATGGTGGGAGCTAGCAGGTAGTCAATGAAATAGACGAGGTGAGCACAAGTTGGGCCAAATACCAACGCCGTTAAAAAAAGTATATCTTTTTTTCAAAAAAATGAAGGCATTTTCCGCTACGGAATTAATTACTCTGACACACACATGAGCGCATCATGGTGGTACATCATTTAGTGCATTATATAATGATCTAGGAAGTTTCAATAAGGCATGTATTTATAGCCATATTAATCTTTCAATATTTTACCATTGTAACCATAATGTCATATCATCCTTCACCATTTTACCACTTTATAGTTACGACAAGCTCTATAATGGACAGAGAAGAAATATAATGGACAATGAAGAAAGTTACACTTATGGGCAACACGGATGACATATGAAAGCGTTAAATTTGTGATATCACAATATCGATATCCTGCAATGTGTTATTGTTCCAAAGTACAAAACACTCGGTCAACGGCCTAGTTTATCCATTAAGATGGTTCATTTAGTAATATCTATCAAAGAAAATCAGCCAATTAACTTAGATCCTTATATCCTGAATGCATAAGCTTATTTGACTAGCCAAAATGGTATAAGGGGCTTAGAAAGAAAGAGAAATAACTTGATAGTCATTGGTCACAAAAAAGAGTTTAAGCTACTAATTACTATAACAACTTAGCATATTTGCTAACCAACAAAAATAATGACACAGCAGATACTGAATCTACGATCAAAATTCATGACATGTTACAAGACATCTATCCACTAACTTAAATCTCTAATTGAACCCCCAACCTCATCCACCTTCAAATCAATCATTAACT
The DNA here is from genome assembly GCA_038996855.1 of Solanum aculeatissimum. Classification (NCBI taxonomy): domain Eukaryota; kingdom Viridiplantae; phylum Streptophyta; class Magnoliopsida; order Solanales; family Solanaceae; genus Solanum; species Solanum aculeatissimum. The sequence goes on from JBCEWC010000148.1 coordinate 44,322, forward strand.
CACTCTGACTGCCAAGCTAGTCGGAATAAGATACATAAAATCCTCTATATCATGATAGACCATTTGTTTAGTTTCATTAACAATTTACGCAACACTCTTGCTTTATCCAAGCTCCCCGCTTTCACACATGCACGTAGGCAGAGCTCCACCAGCAACTTCAAATCAATTGATGCACTAACCATCAATCCCAAATTGGATTTGTCAGCAATATAAATTTCTGTCACAATTAAATTATTATTTTGGTCTAACTGTTAACATACCACAAATCCACAACTGTCTTTCCTTTAGCCAAGTTCTACGCTTTTGAACACGCACGTTAGCGCCATCCAAGTTTCTTTGGAATAGCTATTCCGCATACAAGAGTGACACTACTTTCATTCCATCTTTGAAGCATACGAATATAAAGCAATTAAAATCAAGTCTTGTCCCACAAAGGAAAGACAACCATATTCATTATATACAATAATACCTCAATTAACTGCTCTATACCACACCACAAACCTCAAAGCTCAAAGATTCCATTTTTATCTCTATTACAACAAACAACAACTATAACAACTACTGCCCAATCCCAAACTCATCAAAATCAGCTATACAAATGCACTATACCCTTTCCGATTCATTCGAGTCCCTAGCATTCCAATTTATGCATCAAAACATAGACAATGCACGTCAACAAGAGCCAAAAAAACTGCAATTATTCATTAAATTGTGACAAAAATAGACGGGAAAATTACGCTAGAGCTCGGAAATTGTCCCGAATCTCTCCATGGATCTGCTCCATTTGTGGGTTCATTTGTAAGTCCAAATTCGCCATTTTTGAGCAAACGTTAACCCCTTTTTCCTCTTCTTCTTCTTCTTAGGTAGTTGCCGGTTAGAACCCAAACAAATTCTTCACCGGCAGATCAAATTTACAAACACCCAACTCCTCAAAATTCAAAATTTCACCAAAACTTCACCCCATTTTTCTCCATAGAACAGAAAAATCGCTGCTTTACACCAAAAAAACTGAAATTAAAAGCTGAAAACTGACAGTTCTAAAGATGGGAAGGTTAAGAATTGAGGGGGTTTTCTAACAAGGGACAAAAAGGGATGGAAAACCCATAAGGGGAAATTGGATTTAGGGTTCTTGGAAAAAGGAAAAAGGGGGAAAGAGAATTATTTTATTTTGTGTGTTTTGGTATTAATTAAGGAAAATAATGATGGAAATACAGGCTGCCAATGTCCACTTTTTTCTGTTTTTTGCCCTTTTCTCTTTCTTGTCAATGTGGTGTTTGGCACATGACACCCTTGCATTAGCTTTGCTAATATAACTTTGGTTTTGTAACTGTCGTGTCCGGGTCTGCTTGTGCATTTTGCGATTCTATGATATTATTTCTATCTACGAAAGTTGAAGTGGAGTGATGAGTATATCTTAGTTGTTAAGTTTTAAGTTTGAGTATTAGGTATAAAGTTGTCTTAGCTAAGAAACGTTTTACATTTTATCCTTCATATAGAACTTTGGCGTGAGTTGAAAAGTTTCTCGATGTGAGACTTTCCTGCATTGTTTTTTGATATTTTTCTATTGACGAAAGTTGAAATGAAGTGATAGGTAAATCTTAGTTATTAGGTTTTAAGTTTGAGTATTAGGTATAAAGTCGTCTTAATTAAGAAACGTTTTACATTTTATCCTTCATATGGAACTTCAGCGTGAGTTGAAAGTTTCTCGATATGATACTATCCCGCATTGTTCTATGATGTTTTTCTATTGACGAAAGTGGAAATGAAGTGATAGGTAAATCTTAGTTGTTAGGTTTTATAAAAAACGTTTTACATTTTACCTTTAATATGAAACTTCAGCGTGAGTTGGAAGTCTCTTGATGTGAGACTTTCCCGCATTGTTCTATGATGATTTTCTATTGACGAAAGTTGAAATGAAGTGAGAGATAAATCTAAGTTGTTAGGTTTTAAGTTTGAGTATTAGATATAAAGTCATCTTAATTAAGAAACATTTTACATTTTATCTTTCATATGGAACATTGGCGTGAGTTGAGAGTCTCTCGATGTGGGACTTTCTCGTACTCTGTGATGTTATTTCTATAGACAAAAGTTGAAGTGAAGTGATAGGTAAAATCCTGATTGTGAAGTTTTTAAGTTTAAGTATTAGGTATAAAGTCGCCTTAATTAAGAAACGTTATACATTTTATCTTTAATATGGAACTTTGATGTGAGTTGAAAATCTCTCAATGTGGAACTTTAGCGCGCCATTGTGTCTACTCACTAAAATATATATGACTTGTACTATTAGTTTCAGTTGAACGTAGTTTTTGTTTGGACATGTGATATAAAATCATAATATCATACGTGATTTGGGATCGTGATTTAAATTTTCAAATCAGGATCTCGATTTAAATGTAAATTTAATCCATAAGTTTACATTTTGGGGGGGGGGGGGGAGACTCGTGCTTTTGCATGAAGAGATTTGTATGCACCTATGGGAAAAGAATTATACTATTAAAGAATGATTAGTTATTACTATTATTGATTAATAGATATTTATAAGATTACGTGTATTTAGATGTTTGTAATCGTAAACATTTATTTATAGAAAGAATTTGAAAATGTGTGATTTATCTATGTAAAATTCGGATATTTTATTTATGAATTGTAGTTTGTTCATTTGATAAATTATACAAAAATTGAAACATTTTGATAGTTTTTCATACTTACGAGAAAAAGTATAATTTAAAAGATTTAAATTATATGTCCAAACAATACTTCAACATCATATCGATCTGATTTCAAATTATAATTTCATATTACATTAAATAAATATAATAAACTATCATTATTATAACTACTACCAATAGCTTTCAATAGACAATATTTATTACCTTTAACAAGTCCATTATTGCAATATTTCCTAATGACTTTTTAAAATTATTGTTATTTATCCTTTCTAATTTTCTAGTTCAATAATAACAACATATTTAGTGTAATGTCATAAAATAGGATTTACGAAAAGTAAAATTATATGCATATTTTCAAATTATCTTAGAGGCAGCAATATATTTTCGATTGATCCTCGACTAAAAATAATAATTCCAATTATCATATATTAATTATATTTTATCGATATTAATTATCTCGTGTAAAAATAAAATAATTAACTCTATATTACTATTATTATATCACATCACACTATATAAAAGTGAAAATATTGTAAATCAAAAATTGAATTACAAATTTATCCTTATAAGTTGAGTTGACAATTTTGCCCTTCAACAAACACTATTACTATATAATTTTTAGAATCGAGAATAAAAACAATTCTTTTTACAAAAGAACAAACATTTATTGCTTTCTCGATTTATTTATGGCAATTGGTGAACAATTATGACAAAAAAGGAGTTGTACAAATGAATATGATTCACTAAGAAAAAAAAAATGAAAACATAGAGGTGATATGATAAGACATAAATCGCATTCAATGAATGCGATTTATGAACAAAGTTGAAAGTTTAAAGATATATAGTCCAACATAAAAATTACGTTACGTATCTCAATATATAATATTATTTAACATTATATCTATAAAAACTCATATTATTTTGTTAAATTACAGATAAATTCTCTTGATATAATTTTTTTGTTTCATTTCAAACATGCTATTTATGTATAATACGTATATTGTCGTATATAAAATGTGTATATCAATATCTATTTTACTTTAAAAGCATAAACTCTTTAACTTAAATGTTAATTACTATAATACCACAACTAAAAACATCTCCTAATTTAAGTCTTGAATTCATATAATACCCGCAACTAAAAATTAAGCAGTAGTTTATATCTACTTGAATAACATATTTTTTTCTTGAAAGATTACGATTTTTTTCGAATGATTATGACTTTTTCAATGAGTTGCGACTTCACCAATGGATTGTAACTTTTTCCGATGGATAAAGTACAAATACAATATATACTATTATTCAACATCATATTTATAGAATTTCATATTGTTTTGCTAGCTTACATATAAATTCTCTTGACATAATTTTTTGTTGCTTCATTCCAAACACACTCTTTGTGTATAATTTTTGTATAGTCGTATATAGTAAGTGTATCTAACTTGAAATCTGGCACGAAATTATTAATTAGCAAGATATTATATAATTTTTTTTAAAGAAGAATTTTCATAAATAGCCTAGGCTTGAAACTTCATATGGTCAAATAACTATATTTTACATAATTACATGATATAACCTCGGCTATATGACCTGGAGGGGAGGAGAAAGACGGGTGAGATCGAGAGAGGGAGGAGAGAGGCGAATTGTATATGTATATCTGTCGAATTGAATATGTATATCTATCAAAATAATTATATATATGCAGCTGATATAGATATGTAATTGTATATCTGGCAAGAAATTCAGAGAGAAAAGAGAGGCGAGAGAGAATAACAACAAAAATGCTCGTGTGGTTAGCTACTTTTTTCCCCCCTATTTTGTGTGTTTAAAAGATTTTGATAACCCATTTGAAACAAACGGGTCTTGGATCTAAGCCCAAATTAATATTTACCAGGCCCAACTAAGGGCCCAAAATTGTAACTATAAATTCTTCACAAACCCTCGCCGCAATTTTTCTTCCTTCAACTCTCTGTGTAGCGGCACTTTTCACCTTCAAATTGTAAGTTCCTATTTCTCTTAATTTATGATTTTTTTGTATGGGAAAACACAAATATATGTAGTTAGTTTTGATTTTTGATGATGTTTTTGCTCATATTGTCTTGATTATATGTTGTTGGTTTGTGATTTTAGTAGTTTAATGTGTGTTGTTTGTTTGATTTGAGTTCAAGTGGAATGGAATAGTTATCCCCTTATTGGGGATTCATATAGCTGATCCCATGCTCAGATATCATTGTTTATGGTGATTTTTACATGTTAATTTGGGCTAGAATAGACCTGAGCTGCTATTTTATTGATTGAAACAGATGGCCAGTTGATTGAGTGATGAAAAATTTGTTCTTCATTTGATTCGACTGAATAGAGCAAAATGGGAACACAAGGTTGTGTAGTTATTGGTTTGGCTTAGATAGAAATGGATAGCTTAAGAGTATTCATAAAGCTGACCCCATTGCTCACATAGAAATGTTTAGAGTGATTTTTACATGTTAATTTGGGCTTGAATAGACCTGAGCTGTAATTTTCTTGATTGAAACTGATTCCTAGTTGATTGATTGATGAAAGATTTGTTTTTTGTTTGATTTGATCTGAATAGAGCAAAATGGGTAGAAAAGGTTTTATGTAGTTATTGGTTTGGCTCAGATAGAAATGGATAGCTTAAGTATATTCATATAGCTAATCCCATTTTCCCATATCGTTGTTTAATTGTGATTTTTACATGTTAATCTCTTCTAGAATAGACCTGTGCTACAATTTTTCTTTGTTGAAACGGATGGCCAGTTGATTGACTGATGAAAGATTTGTTCTTTGTTTGATTTGACCCAAATAGAGCAAAATGGGTACAAAAGGTTTTATGTAGTTATTGGTTTGGCTAAGATAGAAATGGATGCTTTAGAGTATTTATATAGGTGACCCCATTGTTCAGATATCATTGTTTATAGTGATTTTTACATGTTAATTTGGGCTAGGATAGACATGAGCTGCAATTTCTTGATTGAAACAGATGGTGAGTTGATTGATTGATGAAAGATTTATTCTTTGTTTGATTTGAACTGAATTGAGCAAAATTGGTACTGAAGGTTTATGTTGCCATTGGTTTGGCTCAGGTAGAGATGAATAGTTTCAGAGTATTCATATAGCTGAGATCCCATTTTCCCCATTTCATTGTTACTAGTGGTTTTTATAATTTAAACAAATGTTCGTCTAATTTGGGCCCAAATAAGCCTAAATGGTTACAGAAATAGAAGTCTGGTAAATTGATTGATGGATGGATTGTTCATTTGTTGTTTGATTTTAACCCAAACAAAGCAAAATGGTACCATAAGGTTTATGTGTTTGAGTTCAGTTTTGTTTGTAATTGAGATGTAGTCATTGGTTTGACTCGGATATAATTGAATAGTTACATAGACCTCATAGCTGACTTCATTTATTTTTTCAAGTTATATATGTTCCTCGTCTGATATGGTTATAGAGGAACTCCAGTAATTTCATTGCAATAGAGACCTAGTTCGTTGATTGATGAAATATTCGTATTTATGCAGTGTACTCCACTTTAATCTAGGTGTAGTCAATGATTTGGCTCAAATAGAATTGAATATTTCCAGAGCTTTATAATTAAATGAAGTGAAATAGTTACAATGTTGACAAAGGAACTCAACTTTTTTTGTTGGTATAGAGACGTAGTTGATTGATAAAATGTCAGTTCTTTGTTTGAGTTGGTCGGAATCAAATGAAATGAAAGCAAAGGATTTATACAGTTGACTCCCACTTTGTTTATAATTGTGGTGTAGTCATTAATTTGTTGAATATATGTTCTTTGTTGACTTGTGCAGCGGGTGCACCAAGTGGTGAAAAATGCAGATCTTTGTGAAGACCCTGACGGGCAAGACTATTACTTTAGAGGTAGAGTCGTCAGACACCATCGACAATGTTAAGGCTAAGATTCAGGACAAGGAAGGCATTCCACCAGACCAGCAGCGGTTGATTTTCGCAGGTAAGCAGCTCGAGGATGGACGAACACTAGCTGACTACAACATCCAGAAGGAGTCCACCCTCCACCTTGTCCTTCGTCTCCGTGGTGGTGCCAAGAAGCGTAAGAAGAAGACTTACACCAAGCCTAAGAAGATCAAGCACAAGAAGAAGAAGGTTAAGCTCGCTGTCCTCCAGTTTTACAAGGTTGATGATACTGGCAAGGTCCAGAGGCTCCGTAAGGAATGCCCCAACGCTGAGTGTGGTGCCGGAACTTTCATGGCTAACCATTTTGATAGGCACTATTGTGGTAAATGTGGTCTTACCTATGTTTACCAGAAGGCTGGTGGTGATTAGATGAGTGTTAGTTTGCTTAGATTTTGCCCACATTTGTGTCCCTATACTCTTCTTTAATGTCTTGTTTGTGACAAGATGAATGGATTTGAACTATGGGATTATATTTGCAGCTTATAAGAAGCTATGGATTGTCAGCTAGAATATTCTTGCCCCTTTTGTTTTTGTGCTTCTGTGTGATACCAGGTGTTCGGTATCCACATGAGCCTGATTAAATTTGGATTCGTGTCGGAAAGTTCCACATTGAGATAAAACGCTCTCTAACTAAGGCGATTCCGTACTAAGGGGATTCAAACTCGAGACCTTTGGGTATTTGCTTTGTTGGCTAGCCAATTGCACACTTGCAAAGTTGGGTTTGCTTTAAATTGGTGTTGAATCCAACCTAGAAAAGCTCACACATCACATGTCAATTTTGAATTTTGACTTTTAAGTAGCACAAACTACCACAAAAAAAGGATCCATTCCCTATATTCCTATGATCAAAATATGACGATAAATATTGATATGATGCTGATAATTTACACCATACAATATTTCCTAAATCACAGGTATATATATATGGTAGAAAATGTAAACTTTAGTGGCATTCCCTTTAAGAGGATTCCAAGGAATATTTTATAACTTTAACAAAAAAAAATATATCTAAACTAAAAATATAACGAGAAAGGTATACTTAAAGCGAAATTCAGAAAAATACATTTAAATTAACATTTGTATAAATAATTACTACATAAACAACTATACCTTTTCCGAATTCTTACATTATCAATACCAATACAACTCTAACATCAACCAAACAACCACTAATCATTGTAACTCCCTAAATGAATCAGAATCGAACTTTTAACGGATACAATTATCCAAATTTGAAAATAAATCATTAGATTCTCAACTTGACACGTTTCTTTTACGTCAAAGAGTATCATATATTTGGAGCGAAACTCGGAAAAATATATTTAAACTATTTCTAACGTTTCACCCGTATATTTGACATTTTCCCATTCTATTGTTTTGCACAAGTATAGCACAAGAGAGATAAACAAGAAAGCAAAATTTCCATTAAAGCAACAAAATGCCATTACCTATTGTAACCGTCTTCTTCCATTGTAACTATCGTAACCGTCTTCTTCCATTGATAATCAGATGCTATAAGTACTTATTTTTCTCATATGGGTCGATTAAATTCTCCACATTTCTCGAAAAATTCCAACAAAAAACACTTTTTTCTAGACCCCCTTTTGGTAGATTTGAACAATAGCTCTGTTAAAAATCATCAACCCCATTCTTTGATTTTGAAATGTGTTGCGTTATTGGGTGAAAGATTCGAGGTTATTGAGTAAATCCCTTTGTGGGTTTTCGTTATTGTGGTCAAAATTGAGTTTTTTCTGTAATGGCGGGGAAGAAGCTGAGTGATACCCTTGTTAGGGAATTGGCGGAAGAGGTGAAGAAATGGGGGTGTATGAAGCAGACTGGTGTTAGTTTAAGGCAGATGATGAATTTTGGGGGTCAATTTTCTTCGAGAAATTTGTTGATTTCTGCTCAATTTGTTCATAAAGAGCTGCCTATTCGGATTGCTCGTAGAGTACTTGAGCTTGAAGATCTTCCTTATGGGTTGTCTTCAAAGCATGCTGTTTTAAAGGTATCCCATTTTCCCTTTTCTCGTTTCCTTGTCTTGGTTTGCTTGAAAAGGTCCCCAAACCCCATTGGTGGAGTTACACAGATTATGTTGTTGTTGTTGTTGTTTTGCTCAAAAAGGTGCCCTGACCCCATTTGTGGAATTATATGTATGTTGTTGTTTTGCTCAAAAAGGTGCCCTGACCCCATTTGTGGAATTACATTATGTATGTTGTTGTTGGTTTGCTCAAGGAGTGCGAAAAATGAATTGATCAATGAAGAATCACTTGTAAATTAGTTGTATGTTGTTTATATAGATACTGTGCTTAGAAGATTCATTGTAGGTTAATAAAGAGAAATGAGCGTTAAAAAAGAAATGACACGTGGTGCGTGTCATTTGTAGGTTAAGAAAGAGAAATAAGCGTTAAAAAGAAATGACGCGTGGCGCGTGTCACAAGATATATTGCTCTTGGACTTCTTAGGATAAGGCCAATGCACCATCCAGCCAATGTGGCGGCAAACATGACGTGCTCTAAGCTAAGTTGGTTATCTTGTAGATGAAGCCCGAAGGAGATATAGAAACGGTGCCATGGTTGATTCTTAAGATGCTATTTCTTCCATTTTAATTTGTTTGTCGTGTTTTGATTTGGCATGGAGTTTAAGAAAATAAGGGAACTTTTGAATCTTGTGGTCTTAAATTTAATTAATATAGGTGGAATGTATCAAAATGTCCTTTAATCTTGTGGTCTTAAATTTGCAACATGGAAAGTTTAAATTAAAGATTAGCCAAAAGGAAAGTAAGGCAAACCAATTGAAATGGGGGAGTACATGCTACCTGTTACCTGCAAATGCACCGGGTAGCTCTGCCCGCTGAAGCATAGGTAGTAGATTAGACGGGAGAAATCACCTTTTAGTCATCTTCAATGGTTTTCACCTACTTTATTGACAGTTAGGTCACACTCTTGAGTCAGTGTTGCTAGATTAGTTTATTGATCAACCTATGACAGCCCTTTCTTTTGGTTGGATTTGGAATGGGTTATGCTTTGGGAAGCTCTTGTGGAGGTGAAAAGCTAGGAAAATGGTGGATTAAATTAAGTTAATGCAATGTATGTAGGGTCAGATGGTGTTTATTTTTTAATTGTTTTAAGTGTATTTTATGTTTCTGACTGTCTTGATGCAGGATAAAGTATGTGGCTAAGGATAATTCTTTAATATCTTACTTGATTAAAAAATTGGGTATACTATTCTTTTTTTTTTAGTACTTTTTAGTAGTTTTGACCATTAGAGGAACTGTGCTACTAACACTTTGAACTTTTTTATTCTTGCTTCTGTTAATTGTTCGTTTTTTCTCACGTACTTATGATTCTGTTGTTTTTCCTTATATATTCATCCATTTGGCATAAAACAATGTCTGCTAGCTGATTTTTCTCCCCTGGTGTTTGATCAATCGATATGCATCCCAAAGTTGGGCTGGCCATACAAATCATATGTATCCATTCCACTATAGTTGACACTTGGACACATTCCCAACAAATTCACGTTTAAAGGATTTATCATAGTTAGTGTAATCGAAAAATACTTATGGCTGCCAACTCTTTGCAACCCCTTTATCCTGGTTACAACCGAGTATTCTTTCCAACACATGTTGACGCAACTCTGTCACCTTGGTGTTTGATAATTAGACTAAACTGGTCATATCCCTTCATATTGTACATAAGAAGTATTAATGCTGTGCTGCTTTTCTCTTTTTTAGGTCCGAGATTGGTATTTGGATTCTTTCCGTGACCTTCGATCCTATCCAGAAATAAAGGATAAAAATGATGAGTTGGAATTTACACAAATGGTTAAGAGGATTAAGGTCAGGCATAATAATGTCGTTCCTATGATGGCTTTGGGAATCCAACAACTCAAGAAAGAGCGACCTAGATTTGATTATGAGGATTTGAATGAAATACACCAATTTCTTGATCGATTTTACATGTCTAGAATTGGGATCCGCATGCTTATCGGTTAGCTCCATAGTTTTCCTGGCTTAATTCTTCTACTGTCATTCTTTATCTTGTACAAGTTTAACAAATTTGGTTTCACTGAGCAACATTTTGCAGGGCAGCACGTGGCCTTACATGATCCTAATCCACTTCCCAATTGTGTGGGATATATACATACAAAAATGTCTCCCCTGGAGGTTGCACGTGCTGCCAGTGAGGATGCCCGGGGAATTTGCTTGCGTGAATATGGCAGCGCACCTGAAGTTAACATTTACGGAGATCCTGATTTTACATTTCCGTATGTTTTTGTCTAAAATCATAGGCGTCATTCGTTGTATAAAAAATTTCTTTTTCGTTTACTGTCCACCTCTTTCTTTATTGTCTTGTACATTTCTCTTATTCTGCTGAGGTTCCATATTGATTTCTACATGCTAGAAGATGATATAGAATGCAGATGTTCTGTCTGTTCTGTTTCTTTGTTTTATGTTTTTATCTTTCATGCAGTTATGTTCCAACGCATCTACATATGATGGTCTTTGAGCTGGTAAAGAACTCTGTCCGTGCTGTACAAGAGCGATTTATGGATTCTGACAGAGTTGCCCCTCCTATTCGTATAATAGTTGCTGATGGTTTAGAGGATGTCACCATTAAGGCATGCCCTCTTTCATTCTTACTTTTTTCCACAAACAGTTCCTAATCATTGTCTAGTTGGCACTTGTTCCTCTTTATTGCGTATTTAATTTGATTCAGAAATGTCTAGCTACTTTCTTTGTCATTACTTAGTAAGCATGTCTGTGTTGATATAGGTTTCTGATGAAGGAGGTGGAATACCAAGAAGTGGCCTTCCCAAAATTTTTACTTACCTCTACAGTACAGCTAAGAATCCGCTGGACGAGGACTTCAGCACAACTGATGCGGCTACTGCATGCACAATGGCTGGTTATGGATATGGAATTCCAATTAGTCGTTTATATGCTCGTTACTTTGGAGGAGATTTGCAGATTATCTCGATGGAAGGCTATGGTATGTTATTTAAATCTCTCAACCTTGTTTCCACCATTACCATTTTGATTGGCAGATAAACTAAGTTAACGCCTGCACTTGTAGAACATCACTTAAAATCAGTGCATGCATACGATATGACTACTGTTATAGGGTCTAGTGTGCACCTACACTAAGTTAACGCCTTTTCTAATCATATAGCCGACCCCAACTATATGGGGTTGGAGCCTAAATGATATTTATTATTCATATTATAGCATAGTTGTTATGACAGACCATAACAGTTAATGACATCTACATGATTTGTATCGTAACTATGTAACTTAGCATGAATTTTGATGAACAATGAGCACTTAAAAAAGATGATTCATAAGCTTCTGCTGGTTATAAAAAAACTTACTCGTAACTTACTAGGTTTTCATTCATTGAAACCGTGAAAGAATGTATAACCATCAGGTTCCATAAACAGTGGCGTAGCCACATAGAGTGAAGCGTGATGGCCATTTAGTTTTGCATAGTAACCGCTCTATTGGAGTATTTCTGTATCATCGAAGAGTTATATTTGAGTATACAAGAAACTATTTCCTGTATATAGAGGTCAAAAGTTACTCTTTATACATATGTATTAAACTTTGAACACCCTTAAGGAAATTTTTGACCTCTTTACAGGTACAGATGCTTACCTTCATTTGTCGCGGTTGGGAGATTCACAGGAGCCCTTGCCTTGATGTGTATGACACTGGGAGCTCAATCTTGTTTAGAAAATTTGGTCTAACTACTTAGTACTTACAAAGGGAGAACTTTGAATACTCATTTTAGGAAAAAGCAAATGATGTGTAACTAGCAAAGCCTCTTTGTACTATTTTAGGCTTATTACATGAAAACAAATGCCAGTCAAAACTTGGCTCACTTGCAATTTAGCAAGTTATGATGATAAAATTTTTGTTGAAAGGGAGTTTATATCAAATGGTGTTTGTACCTACATTTTTGTTCACTTAAATCTTGAAAATTTGATATTGGTTTCCTTTTTGGTCTCTTTCAAAAAGAACGACTCATTTTCTTTATTTGTGAAACTTTAGTTTCAACTTTTTACGTGACACGTTTAAGACCATAAAATTAAAAGGCATTTTGGTGCATTTGATATAACCATAATACATAAATATGTTTTTTTAACTTAACTTCCGCTGACATTTGAATGTGACGCATATAAACACTTAAATAAGTAGATACACACATCATGTTTGTTCTTAAATCGGTTTGGCTAGAGAATACTAGTAACTTATGTAACTTAAATGCATTATATTTGTTCAATCCTTTCGACGAGAAGTCTTGAAATCAAATCTGAATATGAAATCGCTTTTATTAGAGAATACTATTAACTTTCATAGCTCATCACTTTTGTTAGAGAATCTATGAAACATCTCAATGCAAATTTAAATTAATAAGTTCCTCCAATACAAATATCGAATATCAATCGAGACAAACCTCAAAATTTCAGATATATAAATATTTAATATTGTCATATTCAAAACGTGGCATTCCATTATCCATAAAAAAAAAAGTCTACTTTCTTCTTCCTTCTTCCTCTCAATTCTTGAATTTTCTGTAAAATTTCAAAAAAATTTCTCTGTAAATTCACCAAAATCTCAACCATGGCGAATCTTCTATAACTTCTCTGTAAAACCCAGTTCTCCTATCCAATATGGAGCTCTCTTTGAACGATTACACTCTCCATTTCCCCCCAAATACTAAAAAATCCCCACACTTGCCTTTACCCAAATCCCCAAACTACCCCCGCCGTCGCCGGCGTAATACTGTCCAGATCTCCGCCGCAGTGAGGGTTTCAGCTTCGGCGGAGGTGGAAGCACTGGTGGTGGCGGCGCCGGAGCAGGCCGGCGGGAAAATGGTGGTGGAGTTAGTGGGTGCTTTCAATGAGCTAACAGAAAGGATGGATAATAGTGTTCTTTCTACTAGCTCTTCTCGATTGCTTTTCAAAGCTCTTAAATTGTGTATTCCGATTCTTCAGTCACTTCCTCTTGCCCCCGACGGCCGATCTCCGATATCGAAAGCGTTGTCTGTTGCTGTCATTTTAGCTGATTTGCAGGTAAAATTTTTTATTCCCCCTCAATGTTTACACCTTGTTTGGATGATTGTTATGTATCGTTTTATAATGTATCGTATTGTGTTGCATTGTATCGTATTGGTTTAGTGAATACAATGTCTGGATAGATTGTAACGTTCTAAGGCATTCATCAATAATTTGAGTGATAAACCTTGGACAAAAGTATGGTACTGACTAGAGCTACTGTGAAAAGCTAAGTTACACCGACTCTTCACTTTTAATGCCGCACTCGTGTTGGATTCTCCAAAATACTATTTTTGGAGAATCCGACATGCACACATTGATATTTTTGAGAGTCCGAGCAACATAGGTGAAAAGGCAGGATAAAGGATATTAAATGGCAAAATAAGAAGAGAATATTAAGGTAATGACACGATCACACCAAATCAGTCGTTACTAAATCCTTACTTAGCGAAGGATTTAAACGATACTATATAATGAAATTTAAGTAAAATATTGTATCTAAACTAACTGTGCAATATACTACAATGGGTAACAACCATCCAAACAAGGTGTTATAGTGTTGATTTTCGCTTAGCTTTGTTAACAGTAAAGTCGGAAAACTATTTATATGTCACATTATAAGTTTGAGCTAAGCTGAGTTTGATGTTATAATAGGTAAAGTTCAGTTCTTTTTAAGTTCAATTATGTGAATGTGACGAAAGTAGTTTGAAACTTTATTGTATAGTGGGTAAAGTAACGTAAAATTTATCCGCACTCAATGTTTATAGTGTTGATTTTCACTTAGCTTTGTTAATGGCTAAGTTAGAAAACTATTTATATGTCATGTTTTACGTTTAAACTAACTGAACTTTACCTACTAAGTTGACTTTGATGTTACAATGGGTAAAGTTTAGTTCTTTGCTAGCATTTGACCATAGATTTTTAAGTTTCTCAAAAATTGGCTCGGATGACTTTTTGGAACTTCCACTCGCAAAACTTTAATTTTTTTCCCAAGTAAAATGGATGTCCAAACAAAACCTTAAATTCCAAGAATCATAACTTGAAAAAGTCAAATTTTCTGGTTACAGGGCGACAGGCGTAGTTGACCGATTGATTCTTTGTTAGTGTAGCCAGAATTCGGGTGATGTCCATTGGAGATGTTCCATCCTTCTATTATATTTTTTGTGGTTTAAAAATATACAGTTTTTAGAGTGATGATCTGATCCAGCAATAATGTGGGAGCGTATGATTATAATTAAACATGGTTTTCTCGTCAATTTTCTTCAGATGCACCACCTGCTGATTCAGAATCCCAAAGCATGACTTTGTAACCCTTATTGGAAGCTTGCTATTGCGCCCTCTGTGTATGTGGGCGTGCATGCTCAATTTAAGTGAAAGCTAAAAGGTATTTGCCATATGTTACAGATGGATGCTGAAGTGATATCTACTGGTCTACTAAGAGAAGTTCTAGAGGCAGGTGCTCTATCAATATATGACGTGAGGGATCGGATTGGCACGAGCACTGCTCATTTATTGCATGAAAGCTTGCGTGTGAAGCATATGGCCTTAAAGGTAGAAGTATTGGATGATGATAGCGCAACTGCATTGAGAAAATTTTGTCTGACCTACTATGATGTTAGGGCATTAGTGTTAGACCTTGCTATCAAGCTCGATTTGATGAGGCACCTTGATTATTTACCTAGGTACCGTCAGCAGATGATATCACTTGAGGTTATGAAATTACATGCTCCTCTAGCGCATGCCATCGGAACTAACCTATTATCTCTTGAACTCGAGGATCTGTCTTTTCGGTACTTGTTTCCTTACTCATATCTTTATCTAGATGCGTGGTTGAGAAGTCATGAGTCTGGAAATAAGCCTCTGATTGACATTTGCAAGGAGCAGCTGCTTCAGTCCCTTAGATCTGATCCACTATTAAATGAAATGGTGAGTAAGATATCTGTGGAGGGTCGTTATAAAAGTCGTTATAGCACCATGAAGAAACTCCTGAGAAATGGTCGCAAGCTTGAAGAGGTGAATGACATCTTAGGTCTAAGAGTTGTATTGACGCCTATATCAGGAGTAGATGAGTCGGAAATTGGGGAAAAGGCTTGCTACAGAGCACGCGAAGTTGTCCAATCTTTGTGGGAAGAGATACCAAATAGGTCAAAAGACTATATCTTAAGGCCTAAGGCTAATGGATATAAGAGCTTGCACATGGCTGTTGATACCAGTGAAAATGGACGGACCAGACCGCTAATGGAAATTCAAATACGAACAGCAGAAATGGATTTACTAGCATCTGGAGGGACAGCATCTCATGCATTGTACAAGGGCGGTGTTACCGATCCTGAAGAGGTAAACATCATATTAGATCCCATTTCATAATGCCAACATATTTTAAACATAAACAATAACAACATTCCCAGTGTACTCCCACAAGTGGGGTCTGGGGAGGGCAGGGCGTACGCAGACCTTACCCCTACACTTGTGTCTTTACTTATGTTGTTTGTAATCAAATCATACACAGGCGAGGCATCTGAAAGCAATCATGATGGCTGCAGCAGAGCTTGCAGCATTGCGTCTTAGAGATTTTCCTTCAGTGAATCCCAAAGGTCTGGAAACTGACAAGAGAGGCAGCGTGTTCCGTCTTCTTGACAAAAATGGAGATGGTAAAATAAGCATTGACGAACTTATGGAAGTGATGGAAGAGCTTGGTGCCCCAGGAGATGATGCACGGGAGATGATGCAACTTCTCGATTCTAACAATGATGGTTTTTTGAGCTCAGATGAATTTGATTTATTTCAGAACCAGGTACATGAACTAATATAAATTATTCAAATTTTCAAATTGCCTTATTCTCTAACACAATCAACTTTTGACAATAATATTAATGTTGTTTCAGGTTGAGTTCATCCGGAATTTGGAAGATAAAGATGATCATTACCAAACACTGTTAAATGATAAGCTGCAATTGGCAAATGACACCGGTTTGATTCAATTGTACAGTGAAGAGCAAGGCAGTAATCTGGTAACAAATTAGTACGTTATGTTAAATCTCTGTTGTATGTATGTATGTATTTATTGAGAAGGTCGTGCGCTATACTGAGGCTTTTTGAATCCTCAAAGCAGATATCTTTCCAGGAAAAGATATTGAAATCCTCTGTATAATAGTTATTTGCCTCATGGTCTAAATCAAATATAATGTATCTGTATGTTGTAATGTGCATTGTTTCTGTACAACACTTGTGCATAGTATTTTATCCATAAAATGTACTCAATTGAGTGAATAAATATACCTATAATTGTACCATGTGGATTGGAAAATTTGCCTCTGGTGAACATTCTCTTTATTCAAGATAGTATTGGGATCTCGAAAAGTACTTCTATGTTACTTACTTTATTTCCAATGAACATTGCTTTACAAGAAAAAGGAAACCCCAATCCGCTGGGCTCTGGTCTTGCGGTAAGAGCACGTGATGTGCGGATTAGGCACACACTACAAGTTCAAACTCTGTTGTTGCAGACAACAGAATTAGTATTTTCAAGTAGATAAGGGTAGAGGGGCAAGCCCATTGTACACCGAGTTTCAAACTGTGTGACACTGGCCCTCAGCCCTTGAATATAATTAGGTTCCAAATTATTTTTGTTAATGCTGTTCAGGAACAAAGAGAAGTTTGCCGACCACATAATAATTCCTTATAGTGTATAGCAAAGAGTGAGTCAAGATGACACAGAGTATAAAGACATGATGTCTTTTTTAACAAAGCTATGTGAATGTACAAAATAACAGCTGCTTCAGAGTTAGCAGAGGGGGGAAACGAAAAAAACTTATATTTACCGCGGAATTTTTTTATTCAACAGCTGTTATATGAACATTACAGATGACTTATATTTATAGTTGCATCTTATTTACTGTCTTCTGCTCTGTTACTCTCAGTTGTTGAGGTAATTCTTCCTTCCCGGACGATAAAGGATGGGCTTTAATCACTGGTATGATTTCCATCTTTCACCATTAGGTTGGACAGGAGTTCTTCACTTTGCTGGACTCCCAATTCATCTGATAATCTATTACATAACTGTGAAATGAAAAATATTTTGTTAAGTGTCTGAGGCTTGAGGACTAGGGATGGATCCAGGATCTCGAGTTAGTGGATTCAGAATTATTATGATCATGATCATATGTACACCTATAGTTCAAGCTAATAGCAATGAGTTTAGTTGAATCCACATAACGAGGGTGTAGACATATACCTGTCTATATACCGTAGAATCTCCTGAAGATTTTTGTAATTCTACAACATACAAGGATGTACTAATCTCGAAAACCTGAAAATTTTGGTAATAATGTTAAGACTACCATGTTGGTGTATTGTTCATGAAAACAAAGAGGAGTTTAAGTATCTCAAATGTTACTTACTTCTGCTACTATTGAGAGACTGGCTTGTGTTTTCTGACCTTTGTGCTCTAGCAATACTTTTAACTACAATGTAAACACATAAACAAGGTTTTTTTACTTGTAACGACGACCACAACAACATATCCAGTATAGTCCCACAAGTGAGGTGTGGGGAGGGTAGAATGCACGCAGACCTTACCCCTACCTTGATAGGTAGAGAGGTTGTTTCCAATAGACCCTCGTCTCAAGGAAAGCAAAAAACACAACATTTATAGAGGCATAAGAGACAACATATGAAACATATATGTACTAACCTTTCCAGGTTTTTTCTGCACTTGAAATCCCATTGGAACAGCTAAATTCTCAATTCTCTCTAGCAATTCTTTTGGAGAGAGATTAGATGTGAACCTGATCTTCCTCTCAGAAACATCCTAGATAAATTCCAAGTACTTAAGTCTAGGTATTTTCATCGATCGAGGATCGTATGTTTCGAAGAAATTAAGGTTAAGAGCTTACCTCATTTTCAAAAAATCCAGAAAGATCAAAGCATGAAGACATTCCTATGAGTTGAAAGGCATTATTGATAAGAGAAGGTGACTCTGGATCTCTTTCTGTGTCCAGTGGCTGTCCCAAGGATATAAAGAAGATTAATTAGTCAAAAAATCACGAAAGCGTTGAAGATATAATTAAGTAAATAAAAATGTGTTATCGTAGTGAAGTCCTAGGTTCAAGTCTCGAGGTTATCCATATCAAAAAGAATTTTCACATGCTCGCCATCAAAAAGTGTGATCCCACGTGATAGAGGCATGTTGAAGATATAAGTGGTGAGTAAATAGAATTATACCATTTCTAATTTAAACTTTTAGATGAAATGATTACACAGTTTAACAAACACGCAATAATGCAAGACATGGACAAACTATTTAAAGATCAGAGTTCATACTGCATCATGTACTGTTAACACTTCATCATCTGAGGATGCATCATCACTTTCTAAATCTTCCTCTTCATCTGGATTTGCAGGAGTATAATCTTGTTTAAACCATTCATCCTCTTTAATCTCTGCCATTGTTATTCGAGTTTGTGGATTTGGATCAAGAATCCTCTTTATAAGATTCTTTGCTCCTTGTGATAACCACTTTGGTATTGGAGCATCCCCTTTAAAAATCTGTTTCACATCCCTAAAAACAATAGTAAAAACTTCGCTTTCATATAAAACACATAGCAACATGTACAGTAGCAGACCCAATCATAGCATTGTGTATTCAACAAAACTTAGCTAGCATTTGGCCATAGATTTGAATTAGATTTTGCAATTCTGTCTGTAAAAAATCTTCAAGTTCCAGATCTGTTTTTGGGACTTCCACCCACAACTTCAGAAATTCATATTTTTCAAGTTCAAAATCTATGGCCAAACGAGAACTTATTGTTTTAGCCTTTTAGGGTAGATCTTTCTATATGTGCGCAAAAAATTAGTATATATAAAGTTAAATGCATATGTCAGAACTCACAACATCTAAATTCTGGATCTGCCACTGCACACGTGCACACAAGGAAAAAAAAAAGACTAACCTTTTGATAAAGCACTGCAAGATTTCTATCATCAAAGGGTAAAAAGCCAGTGAGGATGACATATAAGATGACACCACAGGACCAAGTATCTGATGTTGCACCATCATAGCCTCTGTTAGAAAGAATTTCAGGAGCAACATAGTTGGGACTCCCACATGTTGTATGCAACAAACCATCATCCTATAGATAAACAAGAGAGCTAACTAAGCTTGACAACAACAAAAAAAAAGGCTTGTATGTAAAAGTAAGTGAACAAGAGGGTCGCTCAACTAATAGTTACGAGATGATTTGTGAACGACAAGGGTATGAATGACATCAAAGTATAACAGAGGGTAAAATTAAGACATTTCGTACTAATCCCTTAAGTATACAATCAATCATATCCCTTCTGAACCCGTTGACTCTAAATTCTAGATTCGTCTTGACTAATAGTAGTCACAAGTACAGTACCATACCCTAAGATGTTGAGGCAATGCACTTAGTCCAAAATCTGTTATCTTTATGTTTCTCCCTCCATCAATGAGAACATTCTCTAGCTGCATTTGGTGAAAAACAAGTCTTAATATACTATATATTTGTGAGAATTTTCCAATGAAGAAACTTAAAATTTTTTTAAACAGAAATATTTGCACTTATTTGTACTAATATTTACCTTGAGGTCTCTATGGAAGACACCTTTGTCATGGCAATAACTAACTCCATCAATTAACTGTTGAAATAATTTTCTGCCTTTTGTTTCTGAAAGTTTTCCTTTGGAAGCCTATCAATGAGGATTAATGGAGATTGTCAATTTAATGCAAATAATAATAATAATAATAATAATAACAAATAAAGAAATCTACTTACAATTCTATCAAATAATTCACCACCATTTACATATTCTAATACCATGTAAATCTTGGTTTTGCTTGCTAATACCTGTAAAAACAATATATTTAGACAATCATGTCACTTGAAAACTACAACAAATTTGACTTGCAACACTATTTTCACATTGTCATTTTATGGAACCCCCACCCCACCACCACCACCAAAAAAGGGATAAAATAAATGTAGTCAATGTCAAAATTAAATAATGATGTCCCAAGTTGTTGTGCCTTTTATATTTGTGTGGCTAAATTTGTACCAAATGGACCCACTCTTCCCAAATATTTGAGGGGTTACCTAATTTCCCCCTTTTTTTTAATGAAAACATTTTTGTCATACTACAAATAATAAATGAAGACTTTTAGGGTAGATAACATAAAGTCAAAATATGGAATAGAGATGGCTATAGTGTCCTCACCCATATTTTCTTCTCTCTAATTAATATTAATAAAAGTGTTCGAGTCACTTTACGGACAACTTAATTTATATTTTCTTGTCTCTAATTAATAATAATAGTAGTGTTCGAACCAACTCACATACAACTTCATAATTTGATGAGACCTTTGTTGAAAACTTGAGATTATAAGTTATTAAGCAAAGTGAATTTCAAAAATTAATATTTTTTCCATTTCAAAAATCTTTTTTAGGATAAGATCAATCTAAACATGTATTATAAATCATAATAATTCTATTTTAAGCTAAAAAGATTCTTTCTTAATTATCAGATTATTTTTGATAATCTAAATCACATATTTTTAGAAAAAATTATCTATAAATATTTTTTACATCAACAATGTATAAATTAAGAGAAAAAAAGGAATTTTTTAAACGTGCAAGGTAAGTTATTCTTTGCTTGAAGTAAAGCATGAATATTTTGCATTTAGGTAATACCCAAGTAGAGAATAAAGAAATAAACACGTAGATCGAAAGACTCGTTCAAATTCAAACTTGATGAGGAGATAAAATAGAATCTGTAAAAAATTATTCGTATCAGATATTTATAGTATTTGAAATACATAATTGTAGTTAATTATCATTAAAATAAATGTACCTCGTGTAATCTAACAACGTTTGGATGCTTAAGAACTTTTAATGTTCGAATCTCCCTCTTTATCTGCAAAAATAATAGTAAAGATTAAAAAACTAATTAAATCGAAGAGATGAATAACTAAATCTTATCGAATCCTAATAGCAAAGTCGCTCTACCACTTATTATTTTCATAGAAAATCTAATATTGTTTTTTTTCGAAGTACCACGAAAATACGGTCTTATGCTCTATTCCAAAAATCATACTATTTTTATCGAAGAAACGTGCAAATTGATTTCAAATCATATTTTGTGAGTCGAAAAGGAAGTTTCTTATCCATCTCACCTAACTAATAGACTACATATGTTGGATTCAATCGAATCTAGAAAATTCAGTTGAACCCCTGAGACCGGTCTAACTTAATCTCAATCAAAATCCACAACAATTAAATTCCGAAATCCTCAAATACATAAATAAAAATATTAATAAAGTTCAAAATATACCTATAAAAAAAAACACTCAAAAAAAATAATAATCACAATCAATATATAACATAATTGAAACAAATTCCCGATCCTACCTGACTCTGCTCGTGCCCAAACACAAACAAAAAAAAAAATGAAGAACACAGAGAGAATAATTCAAATTCACCCCTCGATTCTATCTAGTTCCGACCCATAGTAAAACCTTGATTCTACCTCCACGATCCAACTTGACTCCGCTCGTGCCCAAACACACACAAAAAAATAGAGAAATGAAGAAAAGAGAGAATAATTCAAATTGACCCTCGATTCTATCTAGTTCCGACCTTAATTCTGCCTGCACGATCCTACCTGACTCAGCTCATGCACAAACACACACACAAAAATAAAAGAGAAATGAAGAAAAGAGGGAATAATTCAAATTGACCCCTCGATTCTATCTAATTCCGACCCATAATAAAATCTCGATTCTATAACAATTTGTAGAAAGAGAAAAAACAAAAGAAGAATGATCCAAGAAACTTCTCGATTCTATCTAGTTCCGACCCAGTAAAACCCACAACAATCTAGAGAGAGAAAAAACAGAGCGAAAAAGGAGAGAGAAAGAAGAATGATTCAATTGAACCCTTTCGACTCTACCTAGCTCTGCTCCAATCAAAATTCACAACGTCTAAATTTTAAATCGAACGAAAAAAATCGCAGAGAGGAGGATGAAAACGTACCTGATCTGTGATTCGAAGGTCCTGGATCCGATTTTTTTCCAAAATTTTAATAGCAAACGATTGTGCTGAATCTGTATGTTTTGCGTATTTCACTTTCCCAAAATTACCTTCTCCTAGTGTTCTTCCAAGCTCGTATTTCCCTACTCGCATTCCCTTTTTCCCTCTTTCTCTTCCGATTATTTCTTCTTCCTGCTGCTGCTGTTGCTGTATCAGCACCATTTCCCACTGAATTCGAAAAAATTGAAAAAAAATTCGGATTTGTTTAAACCCCTCTTTTGATTTTCTGGGTTTTGTGTAGATTTTGATTTAGCTCTGAAGAAATGGATAGGAATTAGGAAGAAATGAAGAAATGAGAGAGATACACGCGATGTGTGTGTCTGAAGTTTGAAGTTTTCTCCATGAATTTTGTCAATGGAGTGCGCGTAGTGTTTTTATACTAGTTTAATTGGGCCACCATTTAAAAGGACAAGCCCGATATACTCAAGCTTTCGCTATATGCAAAGTTCGAAAAATAGCGGACCAATAAAATAACTTGTGAAATATTATGATGCGAAAGTATAAAGTTACCATTTTGTAGAAAAAAGTTATTTCCCTTGACCGGCGAAAAACAAATGAGGTGACTTTTTCTGAAAAGTTTGATTAAAAATGAACCGATGCTTGCAGTGATGGAGCTAGATTTTTCGTAAACAGAGTTTAAAATTTTAAGAAGTAAACACACAAATTAAGAGAAGAAGGTTCGACATTTATTATATATATATATAAAAACTTATTTTTAGCATGTATAAATAGTATAATTTTTTATCGAAAGATGTTCAAATGAACCCCTTAATGTCAATGTGGCTCAGACATTGGATGCTTGTTAACATAGTCCAAATTTATCGCATATATTGTTCGTTTTAATTTATTTTTCAGACTATGCTACGTCAAATCCACGAAGATATTTGAAATAAATTTTATAAAGCCTTTTAATTTTCTCTCTCATTCTGGTACGAGACTTCGTCTAAATTATCATGTATCCTATATTTAAAAATTTATCAACTAATATTGTTTAACTCGCCCTTAGTTAGGAATGTCACACTTATCATCCCATCACCATTTTTTATGATCCAAAAACTCATGTTATATACATGAATATTATATGCAATATTCATTTTTAATATTAACCTAGTAATAAAAATATTAAAAAGTTAATAGAATCGAGCTACAAGTTTCGATCTTATACGAAACATACTAATTTATTAATTTTTACACAATCTTATTTGGATTTTGGACCACACCTTTATTTTTGTGGATGCAACATAATGCTATGGCTAAGAAATTAAAATTCTATAAATTTCATCAAATATGAATTTAAAATTTAAATTCAATAAATTTAATTTTATAATTTTAAGTATCAAATTGATTATATTTTAATTTATAAGTTTAGACTTGAATTTTGTTATAGTTTAAGAAAATTTTGTATATAAATTTATGTTATGCATCGTGATTTTAGGTTCAGATATATTTGACGTCGTAATAATCTGTCTTTCATTTTTATTTAACATGTTTTGTGATTATGCTAATTTTATTGGATGACTTTTTAGGTGTCCTATTATTTGACTTCGTAGTAACTTCTCCACATTTACAAATAAATATTACAAGTAAATCGAATTATATAAAAATAAACATACATTTAAAAGCCGAATGAATCAATTTATAAATTTTACTTATTATTTATGATTTAAGTTATACATGATGCATTTGCTGTCCAATGAAAATTTCACACATAAATTTATGTTTGTATAAAAAATATTAGGTTCAGATAGACATGATTGAGCAACATTATATTGCTTCGTGATTTTCACTCGATACATCATAAGTTAACTTAGTAAAGGAGGAAATCGCGTTGCTTCTAGAATATCGATTAGTACGACGTATTCTTCTAACTATGCTGGCATTAATTATCAAATGAGTTTTACGTGCCATTTCATTCGATTCAAAGATAAGTTCTCCAAATTTACAAGTTACCATAAATATTTCAAGCAGATTAAATCTTAATGAATAAATAAATAATCACTTTCATGACGACCACACACGTAAGTATATATATAAGTTATATATGATGCATTTGCTATCCAATAATTAAAAAAAATTAATAGTTGAAACTTCTTAAACTTAATTAATAGTTAAATATTTAAAAATATTAGATTCAGATGAACATGACTGAGCAACACTGTATTGCCTCGTGATTTTCACTCGATACATCATAAGTTAACTTAGTAAAGGAGGAAACCGCGTTGCTTCTAGAATATCGATTACTACAACGTATTTTTCTAACTATACTGACATTAATTATTAAATGAATTTTACGTGCCATTTCATTCGATTCAAAAGTAAGTTTTCCACATTTACAAGTTACAAATAAATATTTTAAGTAGATTAAATTTTAATGAATAAATAAATGATCACCATCATGACTATCGCTCGGTAAATATATATATATAAAATTTATTTTTGTTTTGTCACCAACTTATGGGAAAATAAATGGTCAAGTCAAGAAAAAGTGGCGGTACGTAACCAACTAATTTGTAATATTTACTGCTAATTAATAATAAATTATATTATTTTTATTTTAAATTATCTATCGTATTTTATTTTTACACGCCTCTTAATAAGTAAAATAATTTGAGTCATTTGTTGTGTATCAATAAAAAACAACATTATTCTTCATAATTATTTTTAGAAATTACAACAGATAATTTAAATCGAGAAAATGATATGTAATTTTTATATTATTATTAATAACAATAAATAAATAATTAATTTTGTTCATACTCATAAAAAATAATAAAGAAAAATAAATGGAACATGAAACATGTGGCCATGAATAAATTAAATTATTTTGAATATTGACTAATTATTAAATTAAATTTATATTGGGTACCTAATGCAATGACATCACGACCTTATACTATTATCCGCATAATGCTAATGAAAGGGAAATTTCACGATTCGTTTCATTTTATATGACAGTATTTAATTAAATATTAAAATTAATAATAATGATTAAAATTAATAATAATACATATTTAACATAAATATTAGTGTGCATGGGTATGTATATATATGCGAGGGGTGAAGTTATGCTTTCTGAACCTCATTCAACGAAAAAATATATTTTTATTTATACATAATTAAAATAATTATATATATAATGTCGAATTCTCTTCAGCTAGTTTATTTATCTAATTTTTCAAATTTTGAATCCTCTTAGTATTAATCCTGATTCTGCGACGATATATGTATGTATTGATTGATAGTGAATGAAAATATATTTAAATAATAGTAGAAAATATCTTGAATATTTAAATTCATCAAGAAATCTTAAACTAGATTGAGTATTATAATATCCAATCATGATTGGAGCTTTTTAAATGAAATCATTTTTTATAAAGATTTTTTTATTCGTAAAGTCGAATTCTTTTATTGCAAATTCAGATTAAATAATCGAGCTTAATTTTGAACAATTATATACTTTATTTGATAACAAATATTTATTGATTTTATAAATTAAATTTATTTCAAAATATTTGACGTTTTAAGATCGAAAATAAAAATAATTTTAATTTTTTTCCTATTACATTTATTGTGGACACAATAACAACCTTATAAAACAAGCATGGGCCAAAATGATTTCAATAATTATTTTTTTTATATAAAAGGAAATCTATCATTTAATTTGATTGTGGCACAAACCAATTATTACATTAAAAAATTAAGGAGTAGGATGGATGCACCACACAATAATATATGAAATTAAATTTAAAATTTGAATTTTATGAGTTTGTATTTGATTTTTTACCATATTTCATCAGATTTATCGAATTTAAAATACAGTTTTTTTACTTAATAATTGATTAAGTGCGTGCACACATATATATAGTACATATTTCAGATGAATTAGTAGTAATTTCTTACACTGAGTCGACCCCTAAAAGTAGATTTTCATTTTAAAATTATCACATTTTAGTTCTCGAGAGTCAGATTAGTTAATATTAACCAATGTTTTAATATATATTTTATTATTTTCCTCAAGTTTGTAAATATCCAACATATAATTTCAAAGATTGATTAATGTAATTCTCAAAAAGCCAAACATAACAATTATATATTATTATGGGACAAAGGAAGTATGAAGTGCACACATGACATATAAGGCGGAATTCGAATAATAGAATCAAGAACTCTAATAAGAAAATTCAAATTAATGTACAAAAATCGTAAACGAATTGTTAATTTAAAGTTTATAAATTTGTATAACGAGCTCAAATAATTGACTTCACTAACACATAATTATAATTTTTTCAAAAACTTATAACCAGTCCTCTAGGTTCGCCCTCAACAAAACCAATTGACACAAAAATTGAAGTAATAAACTATTGGAATGTGGCCAAATTTGTAATATTGGGTGGCTACCGGAGGAGGATTACAATGTGGGAAATCGATTCATCACCAACAAAATGAGAGTTCAGATAGTTCACCATGCTACTAAAATTCTCTTCTCAACCACTAATTAATTTTCCCTAATAAAAGAAAAAATATCATCCAAAATCCAAAAATCTAATTTTGAGAAAAAAATTATATATGGTTATGATATAGATAAAATTACACTGAGAGATAATAAACTTAAAAAATTACAAAAAAAAATTCTCGTTGTATAGACATGTATAGTCGGTGTATATTGGTGTATCATAATGTATATTTTGTGTATAACCCATGTATAAGTAATATACATTGTATAGAAGTGTATACTTTCTTTAATTTTTGACAAACCATATTATATAATCATGTATAGTTTCGATAATTTTGAACTATTTTTTTATGTAAATAAAACATGAACTACTTTTTTTTGTAAACATTTTACTTATATATATATATGTGTGTGTGTGTAATTTCCCCATCTCTCGTGATATTTCGATAGCAAATAATGGTTATTTCAAACACTGTCTACGGAAACCAAACACCATTTATTTTTTACTACACAAAACAAAAACAATTTATAAAACAATTTTAATTGTATTAATTTCAAAATATTTGACTTTATAAGATCGAAAATAATTTTAATTTTTTTTTCCAATACATTTATTGTGGACACAATAATAACCTTATGAAACAAGCATGGGCCAAAATGATTTCAATAGTTTTATTATTATTTTTATATAAAAGGAAATCTTTCATTTAATTTGATAGTGGCACAAACCAATTATTACATTAAAAAATTAAGGAATGGGATGCATGCACCACACAATAATATATGAAATTGAATTTAAAATTTAAATTTTATGAGTTTATATTTGATTTTTCATCATATTTCATTAGATTTATCGAGTTCAAAATATAATTCTTTTATTTAATAATCGAGTAAGTGCGCGTACACACATATATAGTACATATTTCAGATGAATCAGTAGTAATTTCTTACACTAAATCGTTCCCTAAAGGTATCTTTTCATTCAAAATATTTATCATATTTCAATTCTCGAAAATCAGATTAGTTAAATATTGACTAATATTTTAATATATATTTGTATCCTTTTCGCTAAGTTTGTAAATATATATCCAACATATAATTTTAAAGATTAATTAACGTAATTTTCAAAAAGCGAAACATAGAGTATGAAGCGCACACATGACACATCAAAGTGAAATTCGAATAATAAAATCAAGAACTCTAATAAGAAAATTCAAAATAATGTACAAAAACCATAAACGAATTATCAATTTAAAGTTTATGAATTTGTATAACAAGCTCAAATAATTGACTTCACTAACACATATTTATAATTATTTTGAAAATTTATAATCAGTCCTCTAGATCCGCCCTCAACAAAACCAATTGATACAAGAAATAGAAATATACCTAGAGAAGTTTAATTTTTAATCAACTTTTGTCTATATCATTAAGGTAAAGATTTATTTTATCATCTCGTAAATTAAATAACATGATTCAATAAATATTTTTTACATCGTGAATGCATAAATAATACTATAAAACATAATTATCTTTATGAATTATTTTATTTTATTTATGATGACAAATCCTAATATATTTATTAATGATTATCGTGTACGTGTTATCTATTATGGATAGACATGCAAAGACTTAATTAATTATCTAAATTAAATTAATTTACCAAAATTGATTAGATTTATTTTTAAAATTAAAATTAGATCAACATAATATTAAATATTTAGAACTATATGATAAGTAATATTAAATTTATAACGTTCTCATGTTTATTTGATGAAAAAAACACTCTCGAAAAATAAATGGAATAATATTAATTCATCTGTTGCTTAATTATTTAAATCTTAACTAGCAATAAAGTTGATGTAATGTTGAAGCCATTTCATATTAGTAAAAAATTATTTAAAATTTGTTGTTTAAAATAAATTAAGAACACTTATATTAAAAAAAATCATGAGATCTAATATTGAATCATTTTTTATATACAAAATATTAAGTTTTTTGCAAAAATGGCAATTTTTGAGTCTTTTTATTATTGTATAATTTTAATTTTAATCTATGTGTTATATGATTATTATACACATTTAACCTTCAATTATTCATAATACTTTAAATAATTGAATGTTAAATGTGCATAATGAAATAATATAAGGAGTAAAAGTGGAATCATGCATAATATGGGTAATATATTTAGTTTATAGCTGATTTTAACATTTTCAATTTTAACTCAATTAGAAAATTTCTCTATTTAGAAAATCATAGAAAATCTCTCTCGTTACTCCGAATTTCTTAGATTTTCTCTCTTTATGATATTTCGATAGCAAACAATGGTTATTTCTTAGATTTTCTCTTTTATGATATTTCGATAGCAAACAATGGTTATTTCAAACACCGTCTACGGAAACCAAACACCATTTATTTTTTACAACACAAAAACAACAACAGCAGCAGTTTCATGTTTTGCTTATTGTCATATGAAAACCTATGGACACTCCAAAATACAAACATGTAGCAGCATTCAAAACTTACTTACAGCTCTTCATCTCTTTTTTTCCCTGTTACTTTCTCCTTAGCAGATTCCAAATTTGATGCTACACTTTCTTTAGCCTTCTCCAATGTCTCCCCTGCTTTGTTTTTCGCGCTTTCGTATCCTTCTTTCGCCTTCTCTTTAGCCCAATTCATATGTTCCTCTGTTTCTTCTTCTGCTTTCTTCCCTGTTTCCTTCATCTTCCCCTTTGCTTCCTCTGTTTTCTCCGCGGATGCTTCCTTTGCTTCTTGTGCTTTTTCGGAGGCTGTGTGTCTTGCCTTCTCCGCGTCTGAATAGGCCTTTTCTTTTGCTTCCTCTGCTTTCTCTGATGCTTTTTGTTTTGCTGATTCTGCGGTTTCATATGCTTTGTTCTTTGCTTCTTCTGCTGTGTTCTTTAGGTCTCCTGCCTTGTCTGCTACGTATTGTCCAGTTCCTGGTAAATTGAAAAAGATGAACATTTCGTGCCATGTCCGAGGGCATGTCGACTTCGGCATCAAGTATAATGTTTGCTACTATTAGAACATTTTGGGTCCAAGGGCACGTCTATTTGGGCGTCAGCATTATGTTGCTACTATCAGAACATTAGATGTCCGAGGGCACGTCTGCTTGGGCGTCAAGTATTATGTTGCTACTATCAGAACATTCCAGGTCCGTCTATTTGGGCGTCAAGTGTTATGTTGCTACTATCAGAACATTTGATGTCCGAGGCACGTCTATTTGGGCGTCAGCATTATGTTGCTACTATCAGAACATTAGATGTCAAGTATTATGTTGCTACTACCAGAACATTCCAGGTCCAAGGGCACGTCTATTTGGGCGTCAAGTGTTATATTGCTACTATTACTAACATCTCATGTCCGAGGGCATGTCCGCTTGGGCGTCAAGTATAATGTTGCACTATTAGTACATTTCATGTCCTAGGGCACGTCTACTTGGGCATCAACTAATATGCTGCTACTATTAGTACAATTCATGTCTGAGGGCACGTCTACTTGGGCGTCAAAAGTATAATGTTGCTACTATTACTATACATAGTGCCCAAACATTGGGACATGGACATGTTTTACTATACACAGTGCCCAAACGTTGGGACATCCGAGGGCACGTCTACTTGGGTGTCAATATTATGTTGCTACGTCTAAACTTAGGATGTGATGATATTATGTCGTACATACAAGTTTGTGACATCAGTTCGTCGAGGTCATGGACAGTGGCAGAGTCAGAATCAGTAAGAAAATTCAAAATTTGAAAAAGTAAATACATGAACTAATCTATCCACCCTGGTGACAGATTCATGCACACTTTTGAGTAAAAATTCATTTTCTGAAAGATCTAACTCCTAGCTAATCTTAACTGCCAAGATTGTGTGAACACAATTCCTACCATAACAAATATGAATACAACTGAAAGAACCACAAATTCAGAACTCATAAACTTCAAATTCTGACTCTACAACATATAAAATAAACTACTAACCTGCAGCAGTATCAGTAATCTTATCTTTAGCATTCTTAACAGCCTCCATAGTTGAATCATCATCATCATTATCATCACTAGATTTAAACCCAAGTCCTTCAGAAATCTTATCTTTAGCCCATCCAGCCCATGATGATGACTCTAAATTTTCTTTATTTTGTTCCTCATGATGAACTTCATCATCATCAATTTCTTTACAAATTCCCAAATTACACAAACATAGTAACAACAACAACACACATATCAACTTTCTTGAAACCATAGTTACTATTATAATTATACAAACAATAACAACAACTCAATATATGTTTGTATGTGAACTTGATTTTGTGTTGAATTATTTTATTTTTGAGATATATATAAGAAATGTTATGATATGGTTAGTAGACAAGTGGCATAATACGTGGGTATACGTGTTAATTTTTTGTGTTTTTGGAAACTGTATAGTCAATATACGTGTCATTCAGTATTAAATTTTTACTTTTTGCTGGCTCTTTGGATAATATTTGATTATCTTTACCCTTTGCACATATTTTTTTTTTTTAAAAAAAAAATTATAATAAAATTATCACAAAAAAATCTATGATTATATAATATAGTTTATAAAAAATTATGAAAAGTATATACTAATTATATAATAGAGATTAATTATATATGAGTTATATGCTAAATATATATATTGTTATGCGTAAAAATGACTTGTCTTCGAAAATTCAATTAATTATTCAATTAATTTGAATAAAATCGAATTCT
>JBCEWC010000149.1:0-76300 GCA_038996855.1 Solanum aculeatissimum
AAGCTTAAAGTCTCACTTACCTTATTAATGACAAGTTCCACAACCTTGCATGCGTAGAACACCCACCAAAACAACCCCTACTTGCCTCAATCTATGAAAAAAATATTGATTATTGATATTAATTATGTTGGCCAAACTCAAGTCCCAATATCCCGAATCTTCAATTTTAAGGTTAAACCCTAATAAGACTATAAATTAAAGTAAAAGTATTTTTAATCTCATTGTTAAAACTTAATTGGTGAGTCCTTGTGGTGATTATGTTTTCAACTAACAAGAGCACATAACAAGAAGAAAATACCTGCACTTTATCACTCAAAATAGTGGTGCAAAGGTTAAACTAATTGTGTGTATGAACTTCTCCGAATCACCTTGATGTTTGTATTTTTCCCAAAGAAAAGAGCGAAAGAAGCTCCCCAAATTTTCTTTTCTCTGTTACGTGCGACAGAGTAGAAAAAAAATAAAGGGTTTGGTTGGTTTTATTATTATATTATTATTTTTCTTTAATAAAAATTATTGGTTAAAATTACCCATTAGCCTTTCATTTAAAAAAAAAAAAAAAAAAAAGGATTATTACACCTTTTATCTCTGTTCCCTTTGTGTGAAGTTGGTGTCTAGGTAAAGAGTAATAAATAATTAAAGAATCAGAAGGATCTTACGGCTTTATGCCCCATCTGGACGGGAATTAATGCATGAATATGAGATTGGAAAGGATGATCTTTAAGCAAGTAGGAAGTAGTAACCAGAAGCAATCTTCCCCTTCTCAGAATGAAAGGTGCATTACTTTTCAATGTGATTTATTTATAGTGCTTGATATGGAAATGTATGAACACATAGGGGTAGACAGGAGGTTTGCTGCAGAACAAAAAACGTTCACCAGAGAATTCTGATGTAATTAACAACAATAATAAAAAAGATCTCAGAAATATTCAGTGCATCAAAGACTTCACCTTGCAACTATTAGGAAAATCTCTCCAGCTTAGAAAAGTTTTTTGTACTCTTTGCATTAAAAATTTCAAGTGAACACATCGATTCATTACATAAAAGATGACTAAAAGATCCTCTCTGTGGTGTGGTGGTCACAAGGACAGAAAGGAATGCTAGAGTTTCTGAAGACAAGAAGGCAATGTAGTTAATTTTGACAAAAGTTATTTGCTTAGTTTTCGTGTAACAAGGCCATGGCAAATGTTTTCGAGCCAGAAGCTTTTGTTGACTAAATACCTTGTCTTCAAAAAGTGGATAAACAAACTTGGACTAAAAGGGCTTTGAATGCTTCCTAGCTTGTGTTTCATATGAAAGCCTTTTATTATCACTCTTCCAATGTATAGCCATAGCATCGTTCCTTTTCTCCTGAAAGGAATTCTACTCCCTTGAGGTTGGAAGTATGACAGTGCCACCACTTAAGTTATTTAAAAAAGGCACCTGGAGGCTGCTCGGAAGTCATGTCGCAAGAATTCACATTTTTTAATCTTTTTATTCGGGAATGAGCCATAAAGTATTCCTTATCTAACTTTTCTATAAGCTCTTTGTTTCCAAAAATCTGTAGTCATTACTTAACAAGAAGAAAGAATATCAAGGTTAAAGTGATAGACCATATACTATTATACTTTCCATGTGTGTGGTAACCAAGTTATTGAGTTATATACTTATATTCCTTAAGAAAGACAAAAAGTTAATGAGTGGATAAGAGTTTTACCAAAAACTTTCCTGATACTTGAGGTGGCTAGTGATAAAAATTATCATGTTTGAACATCCCTACATGAACATATCTTGTTTATGCTACTGGTTTGAACATCCCTACATGAACGTTTCTTGTTTATGCTACTGATGTGATTTTGAACTGTCAACCCCTACCGACAAATAGGTTAATTGAGGACATGATCTTGGATAAGAGGGTATGGAGATCACGGATTAAGGTAGAAGGTATTTGGTATTTTGCCTCACTTCTTGACGTGTTTAGGCTTGGTGGGAGCTTGGAAGCACTGCGTCTGTTGTAGTATTAGTCTTGTACATGTATTTTCTTTTTAGTTGCCACATCATCCCATTGTTAATACTTCTTTTCTCTGAAATCTGAATGTGTTGTACTAACATCTTTATTGATTGATATGTTTTCTTCACTGTCATATTCCTTTTTCGTTTATACTTTGATTTGTTACATTCGAGCCGAGGGTCTTTCAAAAATAACCTCTATTTCCCTGAGGTAGAGGTTAGAAGTAAGATTTGTGTATATTCTACCCTCCGTGGACCCCATTGTGGGATTGCACTGTGTATGTTGTAAACTACTGGCAAATAGAGCCTAAATCGGTATAAAAGACTCCTTATGTAGAACTTACCGTGTTCTCATTCTTTAAGGGACTGCATAGAGGGAGAGATAAAATAAGATAACTTAGGTATTGAGTTAAGCATCATGTTTCTGGTAAGTAGCGTGTGACATATGAATGGCCATAATACATTAACAAATCCAGGCTCTTTTTCCTGCTGAACGCTTTGTTTACATTTTAGACTGTACTAGATTAAAGGTATTGGTTCAATTTGTGAGGCCTTGGTCAATAACTTCAATAATAAAGTACCTTTTCATGTTGAATTTCCATGTTCTGATTGTGATGATTCCATTTTTTGCAGTGTTACTTCTTGCAACCATAGGATTCCTCTTTGCTGTCAGGTCATGCTGCAGGAGATGGCATTGCAAATACAAGCATGATTGAAAATTGAGTGCTTGAAATAAATCGGTTGTGTAACAAGGGTGAAAAGTTAGAAGCACTTTGGTTCTTGTGTGATTGCTCAAAAATGAAGATTATGTGAACACAAGGCTTAAAGGTGAGAAGAGAAGTAAAAACAGGTACATATTACTTCTGATTAATTACAAAAAAAAATTAATGTCAATTGTCAAGAACGTCTTACACATCTCTCTTGTTTAAATACTTCTGGTATGAGCAAAAGAACCTTAAGAAACAGGCGCGATAATTAGGAGGGGGCTGAGGTCGGGATAAAAGTCATGTACATTTTCTTCTGTAAAGTTACAGTCAACTTTTGTATCAGTCCAATTCAATGGCATGTTTCTCGCACGTCCAGATGTTGGGGATTCAAATGCACGTCTTTCTCCTCATTAGCAGTCCAGAAAAATCACATGTTTCTTCTCTTTTCTTGTGCTTTTTTATGTCAACATTTCATGTGCTTTATATGTTAACAACGGATATACATATAACACACGTCAAGATTTTCCAGACTCAAAAATGGGTCGGCTATAGCACCTGTACTTTTTTGAGAGTTTATATGTTTAAAACGTCTATTCTTGATATTTGTAATGGGTTATAGTTTGTGAGACCCCTCTAATTGATTGCTGTGTCACAGGTGAGTCTGGAGGACAAGACAACTAGAATAAAGTGCGATTAGCTCAACTACAAGTTATCTTATGGTTCGTTGTATGAATGTTCAATATCAGAAATGTTCTATCTAGATCCATAATGTTCCAAATACTTAGTTCTAAAGAATTATGTATAAGCTTTTCTAGTAATATTTACTTCAGAATTTTTCAATTACCGTCGGTTCTTTACCTGCATTTCCGTACATCCTGCATCTTTGGGGATAACTTCAGTAAATCCAATTAAATCTTATAATACATAAACCCAATTACTGCATGACATTTAACTATTAGCTACTATTTTTCTACTAGTTTTATAATGTGACAAGCCACTCATTATATAATTCCAGCAAAAACATAGGAAGAGCAACTGAGAATACACTGAACTCGATTCAAACAAGCAACTTGGTAGTTAGATGCATGCCAAGTATGGAAGTGCTTACGCTGAAAAAACTCGAGTTTGGTACGTAAATTAACAAACTACAATAAAATTGTAAACATTTTCCCCCCAACTTTGTACTATCAAAAAGAAGAAATCGTGTGCCTATTAGTTCCAAATTATGAGACTTTTTTCAAGAGTCCTTCCTTAAACTGATAAAAGTTGCCGAACCTCTGGACCCGCCAGTAACGTTTGTCAACAGCTGCTCATAATTAGGAGAATTAAAGTAACGTTTGTTTTACCTTTCAGGACATCCGATAAAAAAGTAGCATTTAGACAGCTGCCAGAGCGCCTTGTGAGATACCTATGGCCAAACTATCCATATGAAAATAAACATTAGGTGGAAGGAATAGCCAAGGAAGGAGAACTACAAAGACCAAATAAAAAGATGGAATCCTAAATTAAACTACGCAAAGGGCAGAGATAACCATAATATTTGCCAGATTCGGGAAAGCAGAAAAATGAAATGCCTAGCCAGTACCAGAAACGACAGAATTATGAGTGCACATTGCTTGCAAGTTACTCCATAAATTTCAGCAAAGCTCTCCAATATCTCAAACAAGATGGATTCATATGGATAGCTTGAACGATCCATCTTAGTGGACTTGTAGACGGCTCCAGATTGGATATAGCTCCAGACCCTTCTGTCAGCCGTCTAGCAAGCAAATGCATCTGGAAAAATAGTTCAGCAGGCCTAATCTCTGCAAAAAACATGATGAAGCCAAAGCATGAGCTGGATAAGCAAATTGGATAAACCATTCGGACAATTACATAAAAATTTTGATACTATTGTTGTTTCCGAGCAGCAGAGGGAAACAAACCAGCAAGAGTAACAATACAATAATAACTGTCTTTTTGCTAGTAAGAGCAATGGTACAAATAGGCATAAAAGTGCACCAAGATCTACTGGGAGCTCAAGATGTTGAAATATGTGAAATTATATGGGCTGGAGCAATTGAAAAGAATTGCGAATACGTAAAATAACTGAAGAGAGAACCATGTCAATCAGTT
The DNA here is from genome assembly GCA_038996855.1 of Solanum aculeatissimum. Classification (NCBI taxonomy): domain Eukaryota; kingdom Viridiplantae; phylum Streptophyta; class Magnoliopsida; order Solanales; family Solanaceae; genus Solanum; species Solanum aculeatissimum. Next base: position 4,809 of record JBCEWC010000149.1, read on the forward strand.
AAAAGGCCAACTTAAAATTAAATCTCCGACACAAATGCAATATGCATTCTTAGCCTTTTTTAATTCTAAGGACATTCATTTTTCTTATATAAAATCTAGCTAACTATTAATATCTTTTACCTCAAGAGTGACCTGAATGGAAGGAAATATATTCAGAAATATTTCATAGCTAGTGGGATACGGGAGATGAGAGTACAAGAAACCATCAAACTATAGAACCTCACCTAAAACAGAGGCCCTAGGAAGAGCCTCAGGTGGTAAGTAATATTTAATATTTAGTAGTCTCTTCTTTAACAAAGAACCCAGACACCTCATTTTAATCCTGTGCTTTTAAAAGGGTAGTTGGTGACGGGATCGCCGAAAGGAAACACCATACTGTTTTCACTAAACTGCAGTCTTAAGCGATGTGAACTGTGAAGCGCCAACTTGCTTTGTGTCTCACTTCAGAGCTTTGGTGCCCTGTTGACAACACTGATCATTTTGCCACAAATTGTGAGGCTAGGGTTCTCTTTTCTTTTTCTGTTTTTCTCCTTTTGTTGTTTCTTTGTGTGGGTAGTTTTTCATTAAGGCAGAAGGGCTGCTAAACTCTCCCAAATGTTCCATGTATAAATATCTCTCTTTTCCTTTTTGCATATCACATTTAGCAATTAGCTATGTCTAGAAACACAAGGAACTGGAATGGAACTTAAATGGAGATATTAGAAACCAAGGCCGAACACGATGCGAGAAAGTGAAAATTTCAACCTCAATAGTATTCAAGTCTTATTAAAAACATAAACTATTAAAGGGACAAGAGGGTCGCACTCTCGCAAGAATGGACTAAGAGGGTCAGCTACACGGCAAACTTCCACAATCAAATACCTTAGTGTGTAGGTAGTCAGTAGTCTGATTGTGAAAAACCCATTACTTGATATTGCACTCAGTATTGACTCAAGCGAAGTAGCCAACCACAGTCCAAATTTAACTGCTCTAAATAAAACATAAATGAATTACCAGAGGACAAATATCAAACCTGGTCGCCAAGATGACCATTCCTCCATGAGCTTTTTTTCCCACTTCGATTCAGAGCCAAGGCTAGCTTCTGCTTGTGCCAGTAGTAGTGAGACAAAGGGTAGCGGCATCGAAGAACTGTCTTTTGCTTTCTTCAGACTTCTAATAGCAAGTGAAAGAAAATCTGAATCAGACTGCTGCCTGGCAATCTCCATGCAAATAGCACCTGAATAATCAAACTCCCATTACCAATTGAACCAAAAAGACGTCAGCCTTCAATAGACACAGAGAGAAAAAGAAAGAAAGAAAGACGGTTAGAAGGAAAGACAATGCAGACGGTGGAATGCAAACCCTGGGCACTTATTTGGATTCTGCAGAGAGAAATAGAAGAGTTTTTGAATGCGAAAATACACTTCTGCCAAAAGTTGAGTTAATAGAAAAGAACTTAAGCGTATTAAAGTCAGCTTCAGAATTGTTCAGCAAATGATACCATGGCTAAGAAAAAGGCAACTCTCGCCACCAGCTAACGAGCAAGCTTGTGCAAGGGACTCTTCTGCAACAGTAAATTCCCCATCCCAAACTGCAGTTAGACCTTGAACCAAATTATACATAGCAATCCACATGTTCGACGAAGTTCTAATTTCTTTGCCACGCTCTTGGAAGGCCAAGGCTAGTGAACTGGAATCTGACTGCAGCTTGTATCGACTTTCAAGAAACTTAAGACAAATCCAACCAATATGGTAATCAGTTTTGAGCTCCATGCACCTTATGTACTCTTCGTGAAGCCCTGAATAATTATCTTCCACAGCATAGGCACGACATAGTAGCAAGTGTGCAAAGAAGAGGTAGTTATCTGGAAGCTGCATTTCTACAGCACTTTTTGCATGCATAATGCACTTGAAATTATTCCCAAAATGCAAACTAACCTCCGCGGCACAAAGCAGAAGCTGGAACTTTTGGTACTGAGAAGAAATGTCTTCCTTTGTGTAGAGCTCACTTCGAAGAGCCACACTTATTAATCTCTCAAGAACAACACACAGGTTACGAGGAAATTTCTCCTCCCGTGCCTTCTGAAGATAGTTCAGTACAAGGAGGTAATACGAATGACTGTCCCAAGGCTCCTGATGGACACACCTATAAATACAAAAATTAAAATTAGACGCACAGAACAGCTTTGGCACATTTCATGGACAAATTCACGTGTCTTCCTCCCATTGCACCAGAAGTATCTGATTCCTTTATCAATAAAATGAGCCGCAGAAAGTGTATAATGGAAATAAAACTTCATAAATAAAGCCCAACAGCACGTGGATAAAGAACAGTACTTCTGCAGCAGATCGATCGTCTTGCACCCCAATGTTGAATTTTCTGCACAGATGGACATGGGGAATGTCTTCTTGCTGCTCCCCACAGTACAGCAAGCAACTGCTCCAGCACCAAAAATCTCAACACTGGATCTAACACCTCCCTTTTTCTGATGTTCAGAAGGATCCACTATGAAGCATCGAGCTGAAATGTGAACATCTTTCCATTCTTGACTGGATACTAATAGATAGCCAAGAAGGGTCCTATTCACCAGAATATTACAGAAGATCAATCCACTTTGATCATCATACTAAGAACACAAATTTACAAATGGAAATAAGTTTCATATAGGGATTTAAGATCAATCAACTTTGATCATCATACTAAGAACACAAATTTACAAATGGAAATAAGTTTCATATAGGGAATAGCAATGAACAACGCACTTCCACAACTCTATCCAGTATCAAGATCAACACAGCAAGTAATTCAAATAAACTAGCCCATAATTGAAATGTGCGCTTAATGACAGACGAGAACAAGAATCTGGGAAAGAAAAGTGAGTAATGCCCTGAAACACCCATGAATTGCTGAGTTGTTGGAACTATACTAGGAATAAAAGATAGTAAGGTCATACCAGCTACAATATGGCGGACAGTTCAGAGAGAAAGGAATGCTAGGTGTTTTGAGGGAAAAATTAACTCTATGCAGAAAATTGAGCTTGACTGCATTACGCTTTTACATTTCTGGTGTTAAGATAGAGGTGGCTGGTGATTGTGGATAGAGTGGTGGTGAAAACTATCCACAAAAATAACTCTAATGATATTAACACAATGTTCCAAATATTAATGATTAAGACTATTCAAACCAACTAAGTCTTTAAATTTTAATGAAAATGAATGCTCTTAATGGCCAATGATCTGAATCATACAGATTCAGACCTTCTGTAAGTGCAAAAGAATGAGACCTAACTCAAACCATGTCAAATATTCATTTATTTCTCAAGAAAGAAAAAATGAAATAAAATGCTTTCTGAAATAAAAATAAAATGTCACATACTTTTCCAACTTCAATCTGGAACAACCACCAAAATTGCATCCAAAATTAGCCAACTCTTCAATCTCAAGCATATCATTATTCAAATACATATTATTAAAAGTGGAAAGCTTCAAAGGCAAAGTCGAATTACTATTTTACCCTATACTAAATGTCTAAATCAAAATATTATAAAAATCTAATTAATTAAATATTAAATAGAAATCATATCATATTATATTATCATCATTTCATATCCTTTAATGCATATCTGCAGCTTTAAGTTTCAGAATTGCAATGGTTAGACTAAACTTGTAGAGTGTATATATACACTATTGTATCTAATCATCATCATCATCCTTAAAATATCCTTCCCTTTTAATTTTTAGAATATCCTTTAACATTATAGTAGGAAAATGTGTGTGTACATATCTATATAAAAAAGCGAAAAAAAACTGAATCTTCTATCACGCTTTAGTTTTTCATCATAATAAATATATACGTGAATAGTTGCACATTAATTAATTTAATCTTTTTTAATACATGTCATTATCCTTGTTTTCTAGGCATTAAAATGAGCCATTACAATATTTAACCCAAAAAAAATAATTAGCAATTGCTTGTCATGATAGTCCAATTTATAAAGCTGCAGCCGTAGTTGTGGTGAATATTAGGTTGTTGTTCTCAGCCCAAAAAAGAATACTAAGTTGTAGAACAGCAGAAGTAGGACTGTAGGAGTACGGCAGGGACCAGAGAGCTGCCTTCGCTTTTGGCGTTCCTCCCTATTTCTTCATTCTCTCTACACTCAAAATAATGGGATTTAGATTTAGGATGGGGTGTTGTTTAAGGAGAAAAAAATCTCCACAAATTTGCACGATGGTTTTTGTAGCCTTGGTTTATTCTTAGGCTTCTTTTTTTGGTTCTTGGGCTTAATGTTTTAATACATTATTTATTTTTCCATGTTTAACATAGAATGACCATAAATATGTTTGAAAATTGAAATGTTTAGACTCCAAGGAAGAGGTGGATCAACTAGCTGGTGGAAGACATTCAACTTGGTCACAATGACAAATCTATCCTATCAAGCTTATCTATATATTATATCTTGTAAATGCACAAATCTATCATATGTTTCAGGTCCTGGATAATCAGCATTAGAATCATATCAAGGCATATCATCTTGGCCACGTTCTATAGTTAAAGCAGTGAAACACTTAAATCATTATTGTACTAATATTCGATCTTGTTTTAGTTTGACTCAATGAAGAAGGCTCTTGAATTCGATTGGTTATAGAAGGTGTCGACAAGAAACTGAAAAATTGTCTGTTGAATCTATATTTCTTCCATCTATATTATTATGAATAAAGTCTTAAGAAGGATGTGTATGTTATATCTTTTTCTTCTCTATTTATATTTTTGTGTTTTCTCTCTATTAGACTTAAATTTAATTTCCATTGAATTTCTGATTGTTGTAAATTTGTAATTATTGTTTGGGCTCAAGTTAGTTATTTGCAACTTTATTGGGAATTTGCTAACTACTAATCAAAGTTCAAATTTTACGGTTGATTGCTTATCGAAATTAATTTTAAACATTAAAATACACCATCATTTGGTATTCCTTGTCACTTTTTAAGATTTATTTGTAATTGTTGCATTTTGTAACTCATTACACATATGTTTCCATATAACTTTAATCATTCAAACGTATCTATAAATATTTACACGGTACACACGTGCAAAACACGTTTCTAGAAACTAAGAAACTAGTAAATGAAAAAACATGGTCCACGAGGATTCATATAGTCAGCCCCAACTTATTTGGAACTGACGCTTAGTTGTTGTTGTTCCAATCACAAGTAAACCATGATTAAAATGAATGACACAGATTAATATGAAGCGTTCTGATCAAGCACAATTCACTAGTTCATGCCAAAGGGGATAACATGAAAATGTACCTTATCAAATGACTGTCTGGAGAAATATGAAGAGCTCTTCTTAGATAATTGACTCCCTTCTGAACTTCTAGGCAGTCCTTAGATCCATGTTTGACCTAAAGCCCCGATAAGGAAGTCCAAATTTACACTTAGGGGCCCAAGATAAAGTAAAAGGATGCAACTGAAATAGAAAACCTACTAGTAAGCCTAGTGTGACCAGGAAATCCAGTGCAGCAATCTCTTTGCTAGATGAAAGAGACTCACGAACACTTGAAACAACTGAGTCAAGCTGATAACTTTCATCTAATGCATGAATAGCAGATGCTACAAGCCTAACTCTTGAACTCTGGAAGGCTCTTTTTGGCAGTTGCAAGATGTTTCTAATAGCTAATTCCTTCCCTGAAATATGATATACTAATCTACAGATGAAACAGACAGAGGCAGCAGCCAATGGATGCTCTGTTGGTACAGCAGCTGCGGCCAGTCTCTTTGCCATTGAAAGAGCAAGGTCATATTTGCCAAGTTTCCAATAAGAAAGCGCATAAAGCTGCAAACCTTCTACCTCCAGAAAACCTAGCGAAAATAGAAATTACAGATTTAAAATAACCAAGAAATAAGCATTGTCATGTCACATTTTAGATTATAAGAGCAAAAGCATGCAACTAGGACAAAAAATTAAAAGAAATTTTAGCAAGATGTTTCAGCAACTAGCTAAAGTGCACATTAAGAGATACCTTATGCCTAACACTTTCGCCCAACTAGTAGTTTAGCACTTGTACAAAACCACAATTCACAATAATTTTTTTTATAGTACTCCATTCATTATTGTTATTTTGTTCACAGACAAGCAGCACGCCCTAATTCCTCACCATGATAGTTTTCTTTAGCAGTAGTTTCTCAGTAGGAACAACAAAAACACAATTATGATGAAGAATTATACCTTTGCTTTCCATATATTTACATTCTTCAATAGCATCATCAGCATTTCCTGCCTGCATGGACACAAAGCATCTCAGAACTTGCAAAATAATGTTGATCAAAGCACCCGTTGACAATGACAAAAAATGAGTAGCATTGCACATTGGATCTGAAGCAAAAGAACTTGAATCTGAGAAGATATGGTGAAAGTGTATTACCATACAAAGTGACCTGGTCAAATTAATAGATATATCTGCAAGATATGATTTTGAAAGTTCTCCCACAAAAGCTCTGGCAGCAAGGCGTGCCAGCCTATATGAGGCAACAGCACATTCATAATCACTCCGTGCCTCACAAACAAGCCCTTTCAGATTGTGAGATTCAGGATACTGAGGTGCACGCTGCAATGCCTGCTGGATGGCTGCAAATGCCTGGTATAACAATTATAATAACTTACACTCGATACTATCTGAAGCAGTCCGTTGTCAACGAATCAGAGTTAAACATAGACAAGCAACATTTACATACACAATGGATTGCAAACCAAGTTCCTAAGTACCTCTGGAGATCGCAGATAACCAGACTGCAGAGCAAGCTTAACTAGACCTGTTTGGAATTCTGCAAGCTATTCATAAACAGGCACTGTAAGAACCTCCAAACAGGACAAAAAACGACTGAAAAGAAACTGCATATGAATTTTCTGATAAAACAATAGTTGTATCGACTTGTTGGGAGAATCACATGTATATAAGTGTGTATTTGAACTCTAAAGTCCGTGTTTACAAGCATCAGGATGTGACCTGTTATACAAACTTGGAAGCAACATGACAAACTCCCAGACAACACGGAAGTTGAAATATTTTCGGAAAACGACACTTAAAGAGAGAAATGTAGTTACTGGAAAGATCTGAACTGCCCGCAAACAGCACTCATAAGCCTCGTCTGGTTTCAGATTCCTGTTAAGAAGCGTATTCAGGTTTACATTTTTTTAAAAAGGTGCAAATGCATCATTCCTTATGTTTCTCTATATACCATAATGAATTTACCTTGCAGCGGCATCAGCCGACATGCCTGACCATGGCAATGAAAGTGAAGGATCAATACTTCTTGCACGATCAAATGCTAGCTGAGCCAATTCACTTTCCCCCTCTTGCCTATAAAGCTATACAAACCCAACGTTTAGACGGATCTAATCGTCTCACATGCATCCATCAATTTACATTACAAACCTGACCTTAATATACAGTATGATCATGCCTTGCAACAATTAATAGTTCAGCACATTGGATAAGGAGGCCTCCCACCTCCCCACCCCACACACAAAGAAAAACAAGGGAAACAGGTGACAAGAAAGACGCAATTCTATAGATGACAGCATCATCTGTACGAATAGGAAAATTGTGGATGCTTAAAAAGCTGAAACGTACTATCCACATAAAAATTCATTTTCTACTCTCTTGTTGCTATTCCCCCAAAGTCCCCGCATAAGAGCCAGTGGACCAACATCTCCTGCTCTGCATCCCCTTCACCTTCTTCCCAAAGACAGCTATGCAACACATCTTTCACTGTAACCAAAGTCAATCACTATACTACAAACAGGTTAATAATGCCCACTACAATTGCCTTGCAATCTAGCAGTGCATTAATAAATGGTTTACATCTTTTCCCGCTCTTTTGCATATAAAACACCAAATAGTATACTTTTTTAAATAATTGGGGTGTTCGGGCCAGCTTTCGCACATCTCAACTAATTCAACAAGATATTTGTCACCTCCCACCAACAACAGATACTAGGTAACTCTGTCCTTCTTTTTTTTTTTTTTGAAAATTGACAGCAATTAGGGTTGCCCCACTTATTGTCAACCAGGTGAACATGCACCTTTCTCGTACTCTAGTAAACCCATTTACTAGATATAGAAAGTTCCAAGTTCACTCTTCTTTCTTTTATTGAATATTGATAAGATAGAGATTAAGTCAGAGTTCTCTCTTTCAAGTAAGCTAGGGTAGAAGAACTTCACGAGAACGCCCACTTTCCCTAGCTTTCTATTTTCAGGTGTTCGTCGTGCGATATACGTTCACGACCTTAACGATTCACAGTTTTGGTTCGAATTTCCTAGAAACAAGTTGGTGAAGAAGTCATGTTGCGCACATCTAGGCATGCAAGTCCAAGATGTTGATTCAGATGCTTCTACTCAGTTTCAGCACTACACTTTGTAGTTAGGCAAATCTTATTCCTGAAATTTGATGGCAAAAGAAGGCAGAGATATCCTGTCCTAATCCCATTCTAATCACCAGCAAAGCTAAGGGAGACAACAAAATAAAAAATTTGGAGTTTGGAGTAAATTCAAGGAAGGAGAAGCTAAGGGGTGACACTAAACTCAACAGGATATCAATGAAAGCTGATATAATCTCTTAGAATGTGAGGGGTTTGACTGATTTTGAAAAGATTAGGATGATCAAATCATTATTAATAGAATGGAGAGCAGATATCTATTGTTTCCAAGAAACAAAAATGGAAAGGAATATAGGGGATGTAGCTCGGCATCTATTGAGAAACAGGTAGGCTGATTATGCCATCTTGGAGGCCAATGGAAGAAAAGAAGGAATTCCTTTTCTGTGGGATAAGAGGGTGTTCAGGGAGATTAATGAGGAGTTTATATAATAGTTGTGAGAAATATTTGAGACCCTATTTATAGATACTATATTAGACTCTTTTTCCAATTAGGATACTATAATACAATCTTTTCCAAGTAGGATTCTATATACTATTGTTATTGTTATTCCTATTCTAAGTAGTATTGTAGATATTATTCTTGTTCCAATTCCTATTCTAACAATAGTTAAATACTCTTTCATCAATAATATGGATTTTGCAGTGGAGTTTATGCTTCAAACAACAGAGTGGAAAGGGAGGAACTTTTATGGGATTTAGCAGGATCCAGAGGGCTTACTGAAGGGGCTTGGGTGGTGGGTGGTGATTTCAACATCACCATGTTTGCTTCTGAATGCAAATCTGGTAGGAACTCCAGGGTCATGAGAAAATTTCTCTGATCATTGAAGATTTAGAACATGTAGACCCTCCTTTATTTGGAGGGCAGTTTACATGTGACAGGGGCATAAATCACAATTGTTCTACAAGGTATTTGGACATACGATTTGGGATCATGATTTGGAATCATGAATACAAATTTCAATTCTCAAAAGAAAAAAAAAATCTCGGATTCCAAATTGTGATTTTAAATTTTTCTAAATGTAAAACATGACTCATAAGTTTTTGTAATAAAATACCTATCAATTTAAATTTTGAAAAAAAAGACTCATGCTCAGCATTAATAGAATGTTCGTATCATGTGAAAGAATTACATTCAAGAATATTTAGTTACTACTTTTGTTGACTATTTGGTCTTTATAAAATTATTTGTCCTTGAAAGTTAGTAATCAGAAATCTTTAAATATAAAAAGAACATGGAGGTATGTGATTTGTTAATGCGGGGCCGTAGGATATTCCATATCTTATTCATGAACTGTGGTTTGCTCATTTGATAAGATTTGGCAAGATTTATAAAGAATTGGGAAACCTTTTATAGTTCTCACAGCTTGTGGGGGTTTCACATTTTTGAGAAAAAATACAACTTAAGAACAAAACTTCAACTCCAAATCAATATGATTTCATGTACAAACGGGGCCTAATAGTTCCTACAATTGGATAGGCTAGCTAAATTTCTTAACTATGGCAATTAGGCCTAACATGAAGAACCTTTATATTACATTGGTGAATAAACAGTACGAGCAAGAATTAAGACATCAGAAGTAAATCATCCAATCCTGAATGAATAAAAATCCATGTGTTTAATTGCACACACGGTCTATATTTTCTAACAGTTCATGCAAAAACACAATGATATTTCCAGGTATTTGACTCCTGCGATGAACATCTTATCATGAACCAATTTAAATATATTTTGGCTCTTCTTACATGAAGCCAACAAACTCAATGAGTGGTTCTTCAGGAACTGAGGAAAAAATGCTGTCCAAAATTTATGGATTCTAGCATAGATATTAAATAAATGGAACGGTAACATGATCCATGATACAAAGTGCTCTACTAAAAGATTTAGTTTCTTTAGTTATCTATTTCTGACAATTCCGGGAATATGAAAACATATAATCTTGGAAACTTACCTTTCCAAGATGTGCCCATGCAACTGCAAGAGAAACATCCAACTGCAATGCCCGTATTAGAGCATGTTGCTTCAACGCAGAATGATAAGACAAACATCCTAAGGCTACCCAAAATTCACTATTACAACCTTCAAGTAATAAGCTTCCAAGGCACATCTTTTCAGACACAAACCTGATAAATGAGTTAGTGTAATAAATGATTATGCTAGTTCAAATGCAAGAATACATTAAGCATTATAATAAAAGACATACCAAGAGTTCATTTCATCTTCACAATTCTCCTTTAATGAGAAAAGAAGCTCAGATGCGATGGCAACATCAGTATACAGATTAGCTTGCCAAGGGGACAAATGCAATGCCCGCTGGTAGGAGCAACAAGCAGATCTAACTGCAAAACAGCAGATTCTCCTCCATGACAAGATTGAACGACTGAATGAATCTTCGTCAGCTCCTGAGCCCAATCCTTCATCCATCCATGGAAAACATTTTGCGTATGTGAGCTAACCAAGGATAGAAACAGAACATAAACAACCAGTCAACACTAAAACGTCAATGTTGTAAAGTAAGAGGATGGGGGAAGGCTTGACATGCTCCACACAAAGCTGTAGGAAGGCATGAGATGTTGGGAAATGGAATTGCACGAAAATAACTGGCATAATGCAAAGAAAAAACATAATCCAACAGATGCAGCTACCTGAATATCTCCAAGCAGCTTCCAAGCACAAGATATATTGCCAACAATGGAAGTACTTGCTAGAGCCACCTTCGAAGCTTCCTGAAATTAAGCAAAACACTTGAGAAAAATCTCAACCAAAAGAAGAAAGGGCGAAGGAATAAAATAAGTATGCCCTTCGGCACCATAATGCTACAGAAGCAAGTGAAATTTCAAAATTACTGTATAGCTAACCTCTAAGAGTGAAGCTCCCCATTTAAAGGCACCAGAATCAATAGATTCCTTTGCCAAACTAAGAAGTGCAGAGGCAAGCCCATGATGTGCAGACAAATTCAGAGGTGAGATTTGTATAGCTTGCCGGAACTGCTCTATTCCCTTCATTCAGGATTGAAGAATAAAGAAAGAATTGTTAAAAGAATCTGAATATCTTTCATAGGTATGATCATGCTGAAGTATCAGGAGATCTTTTAAGTGACTCTGTATATCATGTAGCAAGTAAGTCTTACGCTTACGTAAGTATACACCCATGGGAGATGATAGCCTTAGCATAACAGAATTATTTTTTTCCTACTGGCAGAAGCTTTTTTAATAAGTAAAAAGTAACTTTATGTCTATCCTTAAAATAACTTTCTTTGACAGAATTATCCCTAGAGGCACAATGCACACAACCTGTTCAGGCATGAATCTATTAAACCACTCCATGTTTAGGAGTATTGATCCAAATCCACAATTCAAACTACATATATCAAGCTTGTTAAAATTGCACAAAACGAAAAGTTACCAAGTTCAAAAAACAAATGCACAAAATGATCCATGGACCAAAAGCAAGGAGAAATTTTACCTTTCGAAACGAACCAAGCATCAAATAGACATTTCCACTTTCCACCAGCGCAAATACTCTTGTTTCCTCCAATTCAATAGCTCTTCCATAGGACTATTATAATAAGAAGAAAAGATTGTGTAGCAGACAATTTTTTTATAAGGTAAAAGTAATATGAAAGAGTACCAAGATGGTGTAGAGAGGAGCAGAATGCAAAGTATGAAGCAGAAAGCCAATTACATTTTCTTTCCTAACAGATCTAAGAAATCCATATATTGATTCAAACTCACTAGTGGGCTATTTTACACCAGAAGTACAAATTTTGTAAGCATCTATTTTTAGTTCTAGAAATCAAAATTCTTTGCCCTTCAAAAGAAGCCTTGTTCCTCTCCAGCCATATTGTCCAAAAGATGCCCAATGGAACAACCCTCCATATCTGCTTTCTCTTTTTAGGAACCACCAGCTGCTGCAAACTTCCCATTAACCCCTTTACACTGTGAGGCATCAGCCAAGTAATACCTCAGTAAAAGAAATAAACCCCAGCATTGTCTCACAAATCTGCAGTGAAGAAATAGGTGCTCAACTGACTTCTCATCTTCTTGACATGGATAGCTTTTGTTGCATAGTATAAACCTTCCTTCGGCAAATTCTTTTGAGTTCAACATGCCCCTGAGTAGCCATCGACCCAAAGCAAGCTATAACTAAATAGAAGCTTATGTCTTCCATATCATTTTCCATGGCCAAGAAACTTCCTATTGTCCTGACTGCTTCATCACCAGTCTGTAGCAACTCTTGACTGAAAATTTGTTATCTTTGCTTGCTACCAAAACAGAGAGTCCATCATATTATGATCAACAGAAACTGATTCCAGCTGCGGTAACAGACAGAGATGCTCTATTTTACAATCATTTAATTTCTCTTGAAATCAATCTACCAACCCGTATTTTACATGAAAATCAGAAAGCAACTGAGCAAGTTAAGAAATTTATTTCGCTCCATTATCCACCTCTAATCTGGTAAACTGGTTGAACTCTTCACTGCTTACTAATTCTCTTCCATACTCCCCCGTCAATATTTCTCTATGCTTCCTCTTTACCATAGATAGCATTTATCAACTTCTTCCAGACTTCATTTCTCCCATGTTATACCTCCAAAGGCATTTGAAAAGTAGACTTCTACTATGTCATTTTAGATTTCTTATACCTATTCCACCCCATCACCACTCACCGACCCCCCCCCCCCTCTCCCCCTATTATCAAGGTGTAGGCATCAAAGGGATGTACTATCATTGCAACACGGCATCAAACGGGTGTACTATCATTGTGACACAACACACTTAACTATTCAAACATCTTACTCCAACAACAACAACAACAACATTCGGTATGTAATCCCACAGGGTTTGGGGAGAGTAGGATGTATATGTTGTGGGGAAGAGAGGTTATTTCCGATATGCCCGTGGCCCAAAAGAAGCGTTATGAAAGAAGGATTGAAAGGAAAATAAATGGCAAGAAAATAGCAAGATACCCAGAGTAAATAAGCAGCATTCAAACATCTTACTCTGTTCAACTATTTTTAAAACATATACATGTATGTACCAATAAACCAAAGCTTGGAAACATTAAAGATATAGAGGAAGTGTAAAAGTAAGAAAATTAGAGATGTCCCTTATCCTTTTCGGCATGTCATCTGCCATTAAGTAGCTCACTCTCCTTTCATGTGTTTCAACGGGATGTTTCCATAGATTACCTAATCTCCCTCTCTTGTGGATACTTAACTTCTTCAACTGCTCTTTATAAACTGGAACATAGGTAATTACCTTAACAGCGGCTGTAAACATGCCCATTTGCTGGTAGGATAGACCCAGGGCCTGGATAAGTACAAGATGGAAAAAAGCCACTGAGGACTGAACTGATGACAAAATAAACTACACAGACGTCAAAGAAATTATTAATAAGAACAAACTAGAAACAGAAAATGAAATAACCTCCCACAGATCAGCACATGTGGGATAGCCTCTGATGGCCTGCTGAAGACTCTGCACTGCTTCGGACCACTTCTTTTGGTTGACCTGTAAGTTTGCAATGTGTTTCACGGGACGGAACCCTAAAAAGGTTTAGGAGTCAATGTACAATTAGAAAAATTAGAGTGAGCAATAACCAGAAGGTAACCCAATCTGCATAAAGCCCAAAAGGCTCTGGGCGACTTCTCTGAAGCTTCACGGCATACAGCTATCTCCAAGGTTTCTTTTCCACTTGCATCCAATATATCACAAATTGCTTCCCCAGCAATTGAATCATCGGGATTAAGGCCGATGGCTCTCTGATAACACTTGATAGCCCTCTGAGAATCGACAGATACTCGAGCATAGTAATGTCCTAAATATGTGAAAGCAGCACCGTTTTGTGGGTTGAGCTTGGCTGCCATGAGAAAATGTTGTGCGGCTTTCTCCTGAAATTTTCCTCCCTTGTCCCATAACAAGACCCCGAGATCAAAGTGGAGAGAAGGGTCGCCGACAACCGCTTCTTCTAACCGTCTTATAGCAGCGTCGTCTTCAGAAAGAACCATTTTCAGCTCCTGCACGAAACCCTTCACCGGCTCTGCAGCTTCCGATTGTACAGCTTCAAAATTCGCTCCTCTTCTGCCTTGTTCCTTTTCTTTATTTTCAAAAAATCCAGCTTAACTGTAGATTAATTTAATTATTTTTTCACTTTGTAGTAATTTCTGCTGCTTCTGAATTTATTTTTATTTATATAAAAAACGATTCCCCTCAAATCTATCAAATATCAAATACTCTCTCTAATTCATTTTAACTTTAATATGTGATAATGCATACAAATTAAGAAAAATATTCAAAAATAAAATTAAAATCATATTTTTTATTATCCTCTTTTGTGAAATGGTGTAATTTATGACAACAACATACCAATAGAATCCTATAAGTGAAGTCTGGAGAGTGTAGAATATGGACCTTGGAAATGTTGTTTCATGAGAACCTTCGTCTCAAAAGTAGAATAAACTATGGAAAAAAAGAAAGGAAACAAAAAGAGTGACTAATAACGAAAAACACATAATAGTCTGAAAATACAATACACAGTACTCTAGAGGCAAACCTTAATTTCAAATGTTTCTCTTCAACTTTGAACAATTTAATTATTTTCAATAAGGGAAGGAACCATTACCCTAATATATATACTTGATGCCAGTTGTCAATTCATACTTTTCTTTTTGTTTGAACCCAAGAGATGATATATATAGCAATGTGTTGGGATCAGGTTAAATATTGTTGAAACCATTGTCACGAGGAATGAGACGATGGTTGATATCCCTCATACAACACAACTTTATCAGCAGCAAATTAAGATACAATAATAGTTTCAAACACAAACTTTAATTTACTCTTCTCGTCATATACGATACAACATGTACCTCTTCCTTTAAACTTACTGAACATCCCCAACAGAGTATATATAATTATTGACAGTTAAATGGACAATCTTCCCTGGATTACTTGTTTCTGGATCAAATATCTAAACGTCCCACTTTGTGGTAACCAATATATTAACTTATCCGCTTTGTCCTTTAGGCAGGATCTGACTAGTTTCATTCGAGTTTCCGGTAGAGATCCCATGACAGTTTCAACTAATCCATCCGTGCTCAGGGACATATCTTTTGCAAAATAGCATAGGATTTTAGGCAGATAAATCCTGTTGTCCTTGTTAATGCAAACTGTAGCTCGTATAAACTCCTCTTTCGCTACTTTCAGATCCTGAAATACGTTCTTCGCTGTGTAAACCTGGATCTGCATATGCCCAGCAGACTGCAGAGTCAGATTCATCTAGTCCACTCTCACAATGTAAGCATTGCATCAAAAAGGCATACTATAAATGCAAAGTCCACGAATATTTTTTAACTAGCTTGCAGGAACATTACCGCAGGATCAGAAGATGCTCCCAAAGACAGCGCAAAGTGAACAAGTGGCTCGGGGTACTCAATGGCATAGGTGTGTCTAGAATTTCCGGTCGGAAACTTTTTTCCCGGAGAAAAGAGCGTCTGCAGCCACTGCATTCATATTTTATTAGAGAAAGCATCCAGTCCGTAAAACATATAATTAATAGAATCTAGAACAATGATAGTAGGGAATGCTACAAAGTTTCCTCCCTTCATTTTAGACAATCATTTTTTCCTATCCCACTCTTTTGTATGTAAATTGTTACTCCCATAATTTCAATTTGTTTGACCTATTTAGACTTGGCATGGACTAATAGAAAATAAAGAATGACTTTGGAATTTTGTGGTCTTAAATCAAAGATATGCCAAATGTACCAAAATGCCGCTAATCTTATGCTCATAAACAAGAAGTTGAAATTAAAGAGTTGACAAAAAGGGAGAGAGCCATTCTTTTTTTAAATGACTAAACAGAAAGTAAGTCAAACAAATTGAAGCCGAGTGAGCAGTCCATACGGGGGAGCCAAACTCATTTCAATAGGATCTGAATGCTAGACTTACAAAATGGAAATGCAAAACTTTTGGGAAGTGGGAACCACTCAATAAAAAAAATTTGGATAAGACTATTCTCTTTTCAAGCATAATTATGATTTAACAAGCCATACTTGTTTGTTTTCGTCAGTATTTTGCTTTTCTTATCATGAAGATCAGATTATCGTCACCATGCTGTTGTGCAGAGCAAATGCACTAATGAACTTAAAATAGCAACACCATGGATGCATGTTTGTCCAGAACACCAATGCAAGTCCCCAGAATAACAGTAGTAAAACTAGCTCAATTATCAAAATAGTAGGAAATTTACTGACGGGTAAGAGATGTTAGATAACATTTCGACTTTATTTGCATCTCTCCCTGTCAGTCCACACCATCCTCAAACTGATGAGGTCAGAATAGTAAGCAAATAATTCCAAGCGTTTCTCAAACTAAAATAGCAATGAACTAATTAAGAGAATATGATGCTGATGCTCCACAATCAGGTTGGCTATCGAACAAGAAGAAGCTAGAGGTGCTGAGAAACGTAGTACATAGTTTAATCATGGGATGACAAAGCCATGTCAATTTAGTAATAGGATATTTTTTCTTCTTTTCTAAAGAAAAGGTAAGATGATCTTAGAATAGGATGCTACTTAGCATTCAGCATACCGGTGCAGAATAGTGTGGTTGTATCCCTAATATGGAGCTCTGTATGATATAAGCATTTACGCAATGGCCACCCACATTATAAGCTGCCTGCAGTAGTTTTACAAACTCAGATTTCTTGACACCATATACTAAGTGTGTGTGTGTGTATTTTAAAAAACGGGAGATAAGGGCTGATCTTTTACCTTCAAGATTGAAGAACTTCTGACAGAATTTTGAGTTCCATAGGCTAAATATGCCTGAAAAGAAGTCATATAGTACCTCATAACAGAACTCAATAAAATGAATAAGATGGTTAAAAAGAAAGAGAAACACTGTAATCCCCAGATTATGAGACCAAATCAAATGCTAGTCTTGAGTAATGAGTGCAAGAATAGTAAACACTATTAAAAGGTATACTACTTACTACTTAGCCAATCGAAAGGAAGAATGATGCATTAAAGAATGACACTTCAAATGTGACTATTTGAACAGCACATTTAGCCCTAGTATGGTACTGGGACGAGAAGTATAAACGCAAGAGTGCCATGACGTCCCAACAAGAGTGTGAAAAGAATAAATAAAAAAGTTGAAATTCTAATACAATAGCTCCACCTTGGATGATGTTGTAGTCTGGTAAACGGTAAGTGTTCCATCAATATGGAATAATCCATATAAAAAAAATGTCAATAAGCAAATGTTCAAAGTAAGTTTGAGTAAATCTTACATGCATCACCAGGGCATTGTGAATATTGATCCAAAATGCTAGCTTTTCTTCACGCTTCATGTTTCTTGGGTCAACCTTTTCAAGGCTCTTAACCAGTGACCTGCAGAGCATCAAAAATTAGTAAGAATAAACTTATACACTAATGTGTAGAGTATATCCAGATTGTATTGTCCTTTGTCCATTTAGAAGTTGCATCTTCTCTTTAGCCTTGATTGGGGAGAAAGGAGAGGGAGAAAAGTAACAAATATTTGTGACAACATTTCAAGATGCAGTAGAACATACATTTTACAATTAATATTTTTCTTTATGGGACATTTTACGACTTTCTAATTAGTAAACAGCAAAGGATGATAAATTCAAACTGGTCAATTAAACTTGGTAAACTTCTAGAACAGTCCTTAACATGCTTTTTAATCAAGTCCATACTAGCAGGTATTGAAGATTTCTGTACTCTTAAAACTCCAGAAATATCAAACTTTGAACTACTTGTCATCTTTGTGAATAACCTGAACTTATGCAGCATTGTTGTGGCATAATTGAAGCTATCGTCATCTAGACATATCTTCAAAATTTCTATCATTGTAGAATATGGTCTGTTATCATCTTTAGAGACTTCAAATTCATATTGCTCAGTGCTCTCCTCATTGTGATGTGAGCTCCAGCTGCCTGAAAGATTTCTCGGAGAAAATGTGCTTGATGATGACGATGATGAAGTAGAAGAAACTGATGATCCCTTTTGAGAAAGAATTTCAGGATTGGCAAATTTGCAGTATATACAAGATATGCATCTGACTATTTCTTCAGACAGTCTATCAGGAAAACTAAGAATGTCATCCATGCGAGAGGCAGTGAGATGATCCGCAAGGCTACGGTGGCCAGAATCAGTCATCTTTTCCTGCAGTTGTTCATAATAGACGCTTCGTCAGCTAATTAATGTCTTGAGGAAAGACAAAAGAGATAATTCTAACTGAACAACATATAATTCTATATCAATTTAATCATATATCGAAGTCCAGGAGTTGGTTGTATTGACCCTTATAGATGATGACTTCTTGGCTGTCTGAATCTGATCACTTACACCAGCCAAAGCATACGTAGTGGAGATTTGATCATATTGGTTCGCACCACATTTTGACATATCCAGTTCTACATAGGAATATGATTGGTCCGTTGTACACTGGGTAGGGGAACTTATCTTCTCCTGTGAATGGATTTTCTGATTTTCCAATAAAGCTGGAAGATTTTGCTGAAAAGCTGTCCGATAGAGTGAGAGTAGATATCGTTCCAAACGCATTATTTCAATTTCAATAGTAGTAATTTCTTTCATCAATTCCATGGAGGACTGCAAGGAAACACAGGTCTGCTGAAAAAGGAATTGCGTCTTAGAAAAGAAGCACCACAGAAACTGTAATACCATTAATCAAGACATTCAATGAGCAACAAAGACTCATTCTACAATGTTGCAATATCAGACAAAATGTCCAGCAAACACATGGTTAAGAGTTAAAGAATGTTGCTTCACTCATGGAACAGAATACTGAAAAATACGTACTCTATCATTTTCACATACATTATAGTAATACTTAAAAAAAAAAATTGTCTTTACTTGAAATACCAAAGAGTTGACCTCTGACCAGAGTGACACCTGAAGCAATTGGTCAGTCCTGAATCTAAAAATCTGAAGACAGATTTCATCCATAAATACAACCCTAATCATTTTGGGAGCTGAAGATAGCATAGCATAGCCTTCGCTTAGCGATGTCGAAGGAAAGCATGAACAAATCATAAGGACCATATAAGAAGAAGTATACAAGAATTTGATTTTTGTGTTTAATAGCAAATGTAGGGAATTTTAGAGTTTGATTGGAGTTGCAGCAAAAAGAAGAGTAAGAAAGTGGATCATCAAAATCTGGTATCTGAAAATACTTACAGGTGTATTGAGGACATGATCCCTGGGCAGCAGAGCACTAGTACTGTAATAGTGAAAAATAAAGAAAAGTACAATTATAAGTTGATTAACAGTCAAAAATGGAGAATTGGAGATGGAGTGAAGGAAGATGAGTACTAAGGAGTTGCAGGAGGAGAGGGGCAATCCAATTCCAGCCGCATCATCAGAAGTAGCTAGCGCCGACACAAGTATAGTAGTCGCAATAAGATTAATATCTCTTCTCAATGTCTATTACTAGTATTATGTTTATGTATAGAGAGAAAATCATGGAGTAGGGATAGAGAGAGTGGGTAAACCAAATGCATTAAATGCTGCCCACACACCATCATCAATCTCACTCACCATTTTCTTACTCCATTATTATTATTGTTGTTGGATTTAGAGCTACTACTTAATTAATTAGGCATTTGCACACATCCCAAAAGTGAGAGGGTCCCCTCCCCCTCTAGTAATACTTCTCACGGTTAATTGTACCACCAGCAACACCTATTTTGCTTCTTTTATTTTTTGACTTTTTATAAAATACTACTACTCCTTCTGTCAACAATACTTAGTTATTTTATATTTAATTTTTTAAAATATTATTTTTTAATTTTGACCGGGGGAGGAGTACCACTTTTTCTTTAGGAAAAAGGAAGATAATCACTCTTTCAACATACACAAAGTTATCTTTTTCCAAAAAATAAATAAATAGACAAAATCATCAAAAGACCACCTTGTAAAACAGCTTTACTCTCATGTAATCCATGTATCTATGATATAAAAAAGGAGAAATTATACCAATAATGATAGCAATTATGACGCATGGGGAAATATCACTTGGAGTGTTGTTTATTGAATGGAAAATTGAGGGGAAGTGAAATTATTTCATGTTTGGAAGAGGTATTTTTTTCTCCACACTGATGAGAGAAAGAAAGTGTTTAAATATTAAAAAACTTTTTCATTTTGTTAAAGGTTAGATTAACAAGAAGATAGGCATCACGAAGTCATTGTTCAACTTCGATGTCAAAAAATAGATAGCAAGATCACACATATAAAGTATATTGAAAAGACGCGTGTGCGGTACAAGTGCAAATTGAACAATTCAAAAAAAATTAAATTTTCCATGTGAGCTCAAATTTGAGGTATTGTTATCCTACTGAAATAAATAATTTTATGTTGAAATGATTAATAACATAATGTATTACTCCCTCCGTTTATTTTTATTTGGTTCCTATTGACTTGACACATGGATTGAAAAATAGTAAATGATAGGGGTAATTTTATCAAATTATTCTTTGCATATAATTAATACAATGTCTTGAAAAATGCAATAGAGAAATAATTATAATTAATGATAAGGATAAATTATAAAATAAATGTAAAATTATCTTTTAATTTTATAAACTGACCAAATATTATTAAACATCCTAAAATAATATAAGAAATACTCCCTCTGTCCATCTTTACTTGGCCTCTATATTATTTTAGGATGTCCAACAATACTTGTCCAGTTTATGAAACCAAGAGATAATTTTACACTTTGTTCCTAATTTACCCTTGTCATTAATTATAATTATTTTCCTATTACATTTTTCAATACATTGTATTAATTATATTCAAAGGGTGATTTAGTAAAATTACCCCTATCATTTACTATTTCTTAATCCGTGTGTCAAGTCAATAGGGTCAAGTAAAGTTGGACGGAAGGAGTAAGAAAAGATTATGGAGGGAGTATTTCTACAATAATGTTCTTACTTATGTTGAATTCAGATATAAAAGCACAAATACCAAAAATGGAAACTAAATGAATTTATAAGTAAAAATACAAGAAGAAAGATGGTAGAGCATTAATGAAGTAGGTAGGTATACTTAATTAATTCTTAAAATGCGGACATTGGGTTAGTGGGGGGAATCAATTAGCATTCATAATTAAGACTGCAGAAATGGGTCCTCCATGTCTGCTCATATCCTTTGTTTGTCCACTCCATCCGGTCCCTCTAAATTTCTATTTCTATACTAAACCAAACTACTTAATTTTTACTCCCTTTTATCAACTCTTTCTTCTTCTTCTTTTCTCTCACATTTGCATGCATTAGTTTGATTCTTGAATGATAATTCCAATATAGCTAGTTCATGAACCAAACAATCCTTAATAGTGAATTCTTTTAATCACCTTTCTGGGAAGGATAGAATCCAAACTACTGTCAAAAAATGTGATGTTCTTTCTTTAATTAGAGATCTCGAATTCAAATTTTGAATAAGAAAAAATCCTTGTTTCCTCAAAATAAGGTTCTACGAAGCACGAATCCAGAATAATCGAACTCCAATATAAGTGTCAAACACAATAATAAACCAAAAAAAAAAAAATCCAAAACAAGACAATGCACTTGCCCCACTTACAGTTTGGGTCGAGACTTGCTGATGATACGAAAATTACATAGGATGTCCGAGATAATTTCAAGCAGCAGCCCACAAACATTGAAAAAATTAACAAACAGACAATTAATTAAATCATTTCAAAATCTTATTTTAGTACTAGCTAGCTAATTTAAATAGATGATCCGTGTAAGAGTTAGATGTACGCAGAAAGAAATGGATTTTGCATAATATAATGTTGACAGTAGAAGAAATGTTATGCATTCGGTCAAGTCAAACAAAGGATGCATAGAGAGTGCCTTGAAGCACAAGAAGCATACATGCCCGCCCCGCGTGGGAAAACATCGACGCCGTGTTACCTTTGATTTATATAGAGGTAGATATATATTAAATCAATAGCATCACTTTTCAAATAGAGTACGTGGTATGATATCGTAATCTGAAAAATGTCAACAAATTAATTAAGGACCATTCTAATATAGATTTATGGGTCATGCAATCTATTGAATGATTAAGTACTTAGAATAGACCACAAAAAGCTAACTACTATATATGAATTAAAGCAGCAGCATCATGAAATTAATCTACAGAATATATATGAATTAAAACAGTATATAGCTAGCTTGAAAGAAGGGATGCACGTCAATTTTATTGGATATATATTGCCATCTTAACAGTTTGTTTTCTGACTGACCCAAGAGAAAAATCAAATATTTTCTTCCTCTCAATTTATCTAATGTAATTTAATTTGACACAAAATTTACAATTAAATATTATATCTTTCGTATCAATTTATGTGGCACCTTTTAAAATTTCAAAACTCAAATAAATCTATCTCTACTTGCAAATTTTTATGTGTGTTTTAAATATTTTGAAAACTTTGAAATTTATGATCAAACATAAATTGTTTAACTCTAGAAATCTAAACCATATAAATAGGGGAGAGAATACTAAATATAAAAATGTATCATTATTTTTTAGACCAACTAAAAAAAGTAAACCATAGAAATTGATATAGAGGGAGTAATATTTAGAAGAATTTTCATATATAGCTATAGGTACGTCTGTAATATAATGAATTTTCATATATAGCTATAGTTTCATTTGTAATATAATGAATGTTTCCATTTGTATAATTTGTTATCAATAAATATTATTAGCTGAATAGAATTTTTCTCACGCCATCCAGGTGATACTTAATTTTTTTTTATAACGGAATTGATGGAGAACAAAGTCGTATGCGTTAATTATTTCAAGGACCACGCCAATTGCGATTGTGAGAGGCTTGGGTGTGAACGAATAAAATACAAAATTCAAAAACCGTTATCCTAAAATTTCAATTATATTTAATTAGCCAACCCACTACTTTGAACTTTTTGTTCTTCAGTTTCGGCCACCCCAATTAGTCCACGATTCCTCATTTCCATTTGATTAGTAATAGCAATATTTTTTTATTACAATAAGCGAGGACCTTTCTACACGTTAATTTCTTTCTAAGCCATTCCCCCTTAAAATCATCATCGTCCACCCATTGACTTCTGAAAGATATACCATATGACGTGACATAAAAATAATTAATTTTTAATTTTTTATTGAACATCCAACTCTATTTACCATTCAAACATATATATGTTGTTTCTATAAGTATTCTATTTCCTATTTACAGATTAAATCTCGGTGGCCATGTTTTATCGACAATTTTAATCACCTGAAAGCCACACAAAAAGTTTAATTAATAGTACAACAAGTTTCTCTTTTTATTTTGGTTAAAACTGTAATAATTATACATAGTTGTTGTTCAACCATTAAAGATTACATACAACAGAACTTGATCTTATGCTCTACAACTCCCACATATGTATATTTTGTTTTGTATTTACATGTAGAGCGAGAGAATAGCGAAAGCGCTAACTAACTAACTCGATATATATCATGTTACTCATCGATCTGGCCCAAAAAAAAAAAAAAGAAAAAAATCGTAATATACTTAAGATAGAATGGATCCTTCTTGAATAGTGATAAGCTTCCGGAAGGAACGCACAGCCATCTTTGCTCGGCGTGAAGATAATCGCTGCAATTTTCTGACAGATGCTGATCTCATGGAAATGCCAAGCCCTGCCGTCGTCCTATTATTGCTTGGACGATAATCTCGCGATTCATCTGGTTCTACTTGAAGAAGCATGGGTGAAATTCGCGAATTGTTCTTTTTCCTAGAATTGCGGGTTTTGGTTTTAGTTTTGTTGAGATCCTCGAGAGCAGCGCTAGCCTTTACGGCGAGAGCTGCCATGTCGGAGGCACTGAGTCGATAGTGAAGCTTGGAGGCAGGGAGCAGGAAGTAGATCTGACCGGGGAGAAGCTGGTATTCGGAATCGAGAGAAGGTATGAAATCGTCAACGTAAAGACGGTCGGAACTGCAGATGAAGGAATCATGATCAGATTGAAGAACTTGAGAAACGTTGATGGGAACGTTATATTGACGGAGCTCTCCATTGATTGAGATGACAAAGCTGGCCAACTGCTGCTGCTGTTGCTTCTGATCGACGATGGTGGAAGAGGAAGACAAGCAAGCACCCATCGAATTTGTTGCTGAGGATGTAAGCTGGAGGAGGATTAGAGTTTGAGAATAATGAATCGAAATGATGTTGTGGGATGCCAAATGACCGCCCTTTTATAAACAGTTATTTAATCAGCGCGTTTTCCTATCTTTTTCTTAAAGTGAGAGTGGGCTCCACGACGACTCTTTCTTTCTTTCTTCTCATTTTTGTTTGTTTTAGAGATAGGTACGAGGGGGCTGACGGAAGTGACGCCGTCATTGCCTAAACAAGTTGAACACACACGTGATCATTATAAATTTGTTGTGTAACAAGGGTGACTGGACTTCACAATATACTACTGTAATTAGAATTTGTAGTGTAAAAGAGACTCCTAACTTGTCTTCTTTTCTTTTGCTATACAATACTTGCTAAAAATAGAGAAATGAATATTGGCTTCATTACAACTGCCTAGAACTTGATGGAATTTACGGATCAACTGCTGTTCAAAGAATAGTTTTGGAACCTCCGGTTCATTACTAAAGATATTAAAATTAATTAGAAGTAGGTTTATTCTACTCTACAACTGTTCAAAAGGAAAGAAATCATATTCAATTTTATACAGTTAAGTAGGTGTTTTTTCAACTCCACCTTTCACATTTGGTATACTTGATCCTGATGAACTTTTTGGCCGATTCCCGGCTTATAACGAATTATGTTGCGGTCCTACGCATAATTTAGGTCAATAATCTTGTCCTTTATTTTCTCTCCTCTACGTCATGAAAATTAACTATAATGGGAACACATAGTTGACCTATGTAATCACTAATGACGCTCAATCCTACAAACAAAAACAGTGTGATTACTCGAACACTAATATTCTTTTTCCACTTATTTTCATTTTTCCTTTTAAATGCAGATTTTGGATCGTATAAATTTGAAAATAGTTACAGTATTTCCCACCCATGACCCACAGGGACAGGGAGGGTTCATTCGAACCCCCTTCATATAATTTTGAACATTTCATAGTGACAATTCTATCTCCGTCACTGTGCGTTATTTCATTAAAAGATTTTGAAAATGAAATGGACATTTATGGGGAAATTATATATGTCCAAATATCATCCGACAATCATATAGTTTACAAAATATGTATTGATAGTAAATATTCATTTGGTGTTGTTGTGGGTGAGGCCGTCGGTTTGGACGGTTCCATTTGGTGTTGCAAATCCCACGAGATCTACCCACGATACACTGCTTGTTCTTGTCCCCTAACACACATATGCACCCACCCTCTGTCACATTAATGTTCTCTTCTTTATGCAACTCCTTCACATGTTAGGTTTCAAGAACCGGTTACAAATACAGCTCTTCATCAAATTATTTATACGTGGTTGCAACATATACATTTTAATACTAGCTAGGACACAAGTTGAATCTTGTATAAGTTACGTAATTCATAAAATAACATTTCGAATCTCCCAATCCTACAATATATAATAACTTGTCGGAATCCTTTTATTCTAGTCAACTCACTGTACTATATATATCACATTATTATTGGGTATTTTGGGTAATAAATAATTAGTCTCAGGAACCTAGCTAACTACTCCATATATAGGACCTCTCCTCTTCAACATAAACACTCAAATTAAAGGCTGGTTGTTGAATCATATATACATAGTAATAATAAAATATGGCTCTCTTACACGCTACTAATAAATTGTATTACCAGTACTCTTTTTATTTATTAAAGCCGCACGATGGCCTGCTCCAATATGTATAATTTTATATTATGAGTATATTTTATTGGTACCCACTTGATTTGGTGGTTTTACAGCGAGATTGCGTATACTTATCCCTTATATATCATAAACAATAGTGATATGCAAAATATATATTTGTTGACAGAAAAAAAATGAAGAGGACACAAATTAATCTAAAATCCTTATTCCTAACGTACAGTCTTTTTGTACCATACAAGTATTGCCAGTTAATCTTAAATGTAAAATAAGAGTCAGAAAAGAATTTGTACTTTGGTTTGGGGTGGGAAGGAGGAGTGAAAATGAAGAGGTCATGATCGAGGCAAATAGGGATTTATATCATAAAAAAATAAGCTTTTGAATGTAGTATTCCTAGTAGTGAAAACTAAAGTATATAGGAAAGCACCTCCTTAATTGGGTCATAAGGAAGTGAAAAGCACTTGATCCAAAGCCCATCACAATTGGGCTGATCAGTTCAGTTTAAAAGGGAAGAGGCAAGCGATATTGGGCAAACTAAAGACCAGGATGGATGTTTTGTCTATCGACTAATACCCAACTTTTTCATGTTCCATTGATCTAATATTTTTTCTAGAAAAATAATCTAGTGAAAGTACGGATCAGAGACAAGTTATAGTAATGATATTTCAAATCGATTATGTCTTGCCTACCCTCTATTACAACTCATTTTCAACCCACCACATAGCCCTCATCCCTCAAGTCCGTATTTATCGAAATTATATACCGATAATATTTGTTACATACCTTCCGAACATTAAAAAAACAATAATCCACTTATTTTCTCGAAAAGTATTTTTCTTCTTGCTTAACACAGCCATATATAGTTATGCATGTTCATACCAACTAAGACGCATGCAACCTGTATAGGTAGAAATATGGAATAAGCTGATTTTGGGGTCATCCTAATTAATTTTATCCAAAGCGAACTTCAACGCTTCGTCATCTAGAAACTGCGATCATCAACCTTTCAATTCTAAATAAAGAAAAGAGAGACCAGATTCCTCACGGTCCTTATTTCCACTTTTATTGACCTCTCTATATTTGTAAAAATTCCAATCATGTAGCTTGTTCGTGCTAATATACTACTCTTTCTATTTTAATTATGTAATTTTTTTAAAAAAAAAATCTTAGACATGACTATAAATTACTCTATTAATAAAAAAATTAAAATTATAATTGTTTTTAAGGGAATTAAAATAAAAAGTGTGTCAAGTTAATTGGAACGGAAAACAAAAAATAAGTAATATTTTCTCCGTTTTAAATAGAATAGATTGTTTTCCTTTTTAGTTTATTTTTAAATAAAAATCTTTTTATTTAAAATAATATTTTAATTTTAACTTTTTAAATAACACACCTAGCCATAAATTTTTAATTTTTTTTTTTCAAACGGATGGAGAAGTAATTATGTTGGGGGCTAGTGAGATGCGGAAGAGGAGAAAGCGGCTAGTCTATTCTATCCTCAGTCATCCATCCATCAAGTCCACATCCGTGCCTTAATAATAGTGTTACGTGTCCCCTAAGGTTCTATTAATTTGACATGGATGCAAACAGCAGGCCCCACTCTCTTCTACTACTTTCTTCCTTCTTTTTTTAATAAATAAATAAATTCAGTGTCACTTTCACGTCTGACGCATTTGCCGTACTTTGTACAATTGTATGAGGACGGTTGGAAACTTGTATCTTAAAAACTACTACTTGTCAGTACTTGTGACGATGGAGGTAACCGATCCAAACTCTCTCATGCATCACCTTTTTCTAAGCGGTCAAACGGTTGAGTCGCACGTGCGCCGTAGCGGATTCTTTTTTTTCCTTTCATGCCAAAAGCCTTTTGCCGCCTCGTACGTGTCTCCTTCAAAACGCGACATTCAATAAGGATAATTACGTGCACATTGAGGTAAGTAGATAAAGAAGAGGTAATTATATACATCATTTTCTTCCCCTTCGATTTCTTTAATTACAGAGCTGCAAGTAAATTTAAAAGGATTTATTAAAACATAGAGATGCCTATAACATAAACAGCTGCAACATATACTCTTTACCTATTGCACATGCTTGTATGAATTTGTATATAATTAAGAACGGAACTATATATTATCTATGTATATATGTGACAGACAGAGCTCAATTTTAATTTGATGAATTGTCAAAAAGGGGCACGATGGGGAATGCCTTTCCTCCTGTTTGAGTTGCTGTGGTTGTAGATAGGAGGCGTATCAGGAGACATACTGTGCAAATTAGTTTCTTCTTCAGAATTAGTATTAGACTTGTATGCATGCCCCTCCTCAATATTCAGATGACTAAACCCAAACATTACTCTGTTGTCCCTGCGTTGCTTCTTCTTTGGGGTCGATGATTCATCCCAATATTCATTCGTCTTCACCTTCACTGTAAATGTCAACTCTTCATCGCCTCGCCTAATACCATTCAGCTGCATGCCCCATCCAAAATCCACATTTATTAATAAGTATTAACTAAGCAATTGCCCACAATAAGTAAAAAATAGTCATTTGGGAAAAAGAAACTCTACTTAAAAACAAATTAAGTTACATGAAGCAGAGACCATATATGATTAATTAATGTGAAGTAAAAGATAGGACCTTGCAGCCGAGGGAGCAGAATCTGAAAGAGTCGAGTAGGCTGCGGCAGCAGATTTCACAAGTATTAGTAACACCCTTTCCCGGTCTGGGCTGGGGACGCTCATTCAGAAACACAATCTTGGCGCTATTGATAATGTATGTTTGAATGCAAGATATGTCTATGTATCTCTGAATTTCATTCACCCTCACCACATTATGGTACGACGATCTTCTTATCTACACAACACAATTACAATTACAGTTTGCATTAAATTACATCATTAGAGCAAGTAAGCAATATAACTGACTTGTACAAGGCGATGGTGTTTGTGATTGGTCAGACAGTAAGAGCAAAGAGCGCTATTTCCCATGCAATCCAAACAATACATGTTGCATTCGCTCTTATTTGAATCACCATGAATTGGGCAAGTATGGAAGTAGTTAGCCTTGAGCAGCGGCTTCAACCATGCCGGCCCAATTTCGTCCTCCTTCACTTGACTCACCTATTCATTTTAATTCAACAAACTATACGTAAGTTGTGAATTATGAGTATCAATTTGAGCCTGAGCCCATTTATATAGTTGTATTAAACTAATACACACAAGCACATATATCTGGTTGAATTTGAAGATTACCATAGTTTTTTTTTGTGCAAGCTCCAAATAGAATGTCTTAGGGCCGGCCGGAATTAGAGAGTAATTAGTTTCAGTTAAAAGAAAAAGGTAAGGAGAGGAGCAAAAAAGAAAAAGGAAGAGATGAATAATTAATAGAGAGAATAGGTGTAACGAGGAGAAGAAGAAAAAGGAAATGAAAGGTAGAGAAGGGTGAGCTAAGAATTAAGCCTACAAGGAAAGTGACTGAAAGACATTTCTAAGGCGGTCACTTTACTATTTCCCTTTTTATTAAGCACCATGTATATTCAGCACACCAAATTAAAATTAAAGGATAATGATACTCTCATTCACAAATTTGTTTTGTTGCTTAAAAACAGAGTAGAAGAGTTGCAATCCAATCAATTAATAATTTTCCAACAATATTAATGCGTCAGCGAAGGTTAAAATAGTTTCAGTTAGGAGGAGAGGTCATGAAAAAACTAAAAAGGAAGTCTCTGTAGAGGGAAGGGTCAGGGTAGTTTACTCAGTTGGTTCACACTTTATTAGTCTTTTTCTTCCAACCACAAAATATGATAAATCATTTGAACCATTCAGTATAGGTATATGTGTTGAATAGTTGGGCAGCAGAAGAGCGTCCAACACAACAGTGGATCCAATCCAAACCCCTTTTGGGCCTAAGTAAATGGAATGGGCTTTGTTTTCTTTCTTTTTATGCAAATGGAAAGAGAAAGACGTGCGCCTTCATCATTTGTTGGACCCAATAAGTATATTAGGAAAGAGCAAATCACATACCCATATTCAATCATTACGATCCACTCAAATTATTAACAATAATAGTGGTTCCCCAACAATGGAGGACATTATATTGTATTGCACATGCAGGAAAGAAAAAGTAAGGAGAAAAATAAGAAAGCATCGTTAATGTTGGCTAGCAGTTGTACATTGTTAATGTTGCAATACATATTAAATACTCCCTTAATTGCAAACAGACAAAAGACCAACTGGTCTACATCGGAGTTTCTTTCTATAGCAGTGGCATATAATTTTATTCATAAAGAATGTCTAATTTGAATCCACAAACTGCTAATAATCACTAGAATAACAAATGAAAAGCAGGGAATGAAATCGAAAAAGCAGTAAATAGTCATACAAGAAAACGTAGTGATTACCATTTACAGACAAATCCTGGTGGGGACCCTCATCTTCCCAAATCAACCAATAAACCTAACTTGGCAATTTGTGGATACAATTTGATATTAATCAAATCGAGCCAGCACAAGTAAAGTGTGGTGAGTCCCACAGGAGTTGAGAGTGTTGCTTTGCTGGCAAGAATCAAGAGTAGGCCACATTACAAATTAAAGTGGAAAGATGAGCTCTTTCACCAATTCCAGGATTTAGAAGTCGAGGCTATTTCTTCTCTTCATTGTGGTGAGTTAAATTCTATAAAATCGGGTGGAATGATTTAATACTACTGTAATATATAATGTACTGATCCTATGAGTTGTCGGGAGCTGCAATAATAGTATTTCGCTCAAATTCCTTGATGGTTTGGGTGAGTTTCTTCATGCTGTCATCGTATTCATATGGTAGCTTATCGAACCAGGTTATGTTATGCTTAGCGGATATGGGTACAAACTCACGACAGAGCTCCTCCTGTACAGTGATGGAGTTGTGATAGTGATAGTAGCGGATCTTGGTTTCTGTCTGGTGCAACGTCCCTCCTACTACATTTTCCGACATGTGTACGCCTGTTGCATACGCATTTTTTGCCTGTATGGCGTACTTCCGATCTCTCCTAATGTTACTTCTTGAGTCCCTGAATAGTAACTTCTCGAAACCCCATTGCCTGTACCAACCACCATACATGAGTAAAGGAAAGAAAATCCATGATAGTATGTGTCTACTAAGATATGCACTGAATGAATGTTTGGGCATCTTTGACTGCATTTTTTGTAAATGCATTGAAAATTTAAGGAAAGCTTCAGAAAACTTGCACATTCGTCCATAATGTAAAGAAAACCTCAACTTCATACAGAAGAGGCATTGATGCTACGGAATTTAGTGATTTCCGCTAATGAAGCAGAAAAATGCCTCTCAAGTATCAACAACTAATAAGCCAATAGGTATTAAAAGTTATAGTTCCTGATTAGCTGTAATAGATAAATGCGTTCTAGTTGCCTATGAGAGAAAATTGGAAGCAATTAATGAGCCGCCGAGGAAACAGTTATTAGGATAACAAGAAGAGGAATAACTAAATGCATATACGTGAAAACCAGGCAGACTATTAATCAGTACGTACCTGGAATAGTCCTGAGAGGAATCGTTCAAGCAGAGCACGCTGGACATGGCATTTTGTTCAATGGTGAACTGAGTATTGTTGGAGAATTCTCTTAACACATATTCCAGAGTAGTGTTGCCATCGGGAAGATAGATGTACTCGTCCACATCAAAGTAGAAGGTCCAATTGGCAGCGTGTCGGTAGCGATGGAGGCAATCATTCACCACCAAAAACTGGTTGTAATAGTAGCCATCGAACTCGGATTGGTCTCTTATGTCCTGAAGCGTGACCCTGCCAGCCCGTATCCACGGCTCCAACACTGCCCTTACCTCCGGCGACACCCCTCCGGCGTCGTGCAATACGAAATGGGAGCTGGGACCAAAAAACCAGGCGTGATAGGCCATCCACTCCCTCATCCTAGAGGCATTCAAATTCCCATACAAGGAGGAACCGCAGTACAAATACTCATAGGGATATGGGGGGCTGAACTTGGAGTCGTTGTAAGACCCTGGTGCTTCCTCCAATGCTGTAATTTTCTCGTATCTCTTGGGTGACTGTCCGTAGTAAGCGTAGAGAATGAGCTTCCCTCCCACATTATCAACGTTAGGATTCACAGCAAATGTGCAGTTCACAACAACCACAGTGTAGACCCGGCCGTAGCCCCAGTCGGGGAGGATCTTATAGGCCTTAGCCTTGAGGTTCTTCCAGGAGTTGCCATTCTTATTGTCATTGCTGTTGGGGATCCACTCGCATTTATACCAGGGGCGGCCAAAGACGTGAAGGGGCTTGGAAGCTAGACCCACGACGGCGAAAGTGGTGGGACCGCCGCGATAGGCTCCCATCTGGACGAAGAGAGAAGCGGCATTGCCATAAGTAAGAAAGGTCCGTTTGTTAGGGTCAGTAATGGAGTTTTTAGACGAAGTGGGAGATGCAGAGGAATTAAGTATGCTATCGTAGTAAGGTTGGAGATTCCAGATGAGCATGACAAGGATGAAGGCGAGTAATGTGGCCACAAACGGTCTGGTGTCCAACATTTTTCCGCCGGCGGAGAGTAGTGTACTAGTAGTTGGGTTTTTAGCCATTGGGAGCTGAAAACAGAGTGAAGTGAAGAGACAGCAAAACAAAGGGTCTATGGACCGACACTTTATTATTGTCCTCCACGGACTATGCAATCAAATTTCTCCTCCACGCTTTCCTCCTAATACAACAATACACTTGGATCTAATCTTTATTACCAATATTGCCATCGTCTTCTTTTCCCAGCGAAAAAATTATACACCAAATCAATCAATAAAATGCCAATTGCCAAGTCATTCATCTTTGTAGTTTAATCATTGCTTAAATTATTACTATATATTCTTATTTTTAATTGTTAGGATTTAATTATTTTATTTTATCAGTCTGTTAGGAACATTCTGGAGAGTGATGACCTCCCTAAATTCAAGTAGGATTCTAAGGATGTAGATAAACTTATTAGTAGAAGTTAATACGAAATATTAGAAAAAAATTTCAGAGGTTAGGGAGCAAATGATGCGGTTTACTTATTACGGATTGCCCCCTTGTTTAAAGCATTTATTATAAGAGGAATTTTCGCATATAGCTACATAAAAATATTTTAAATTATGCTTCATAGTTATATTTTGTAACTATAGTTATAACAACATTTGTATATGTTTGTATCCAATTCACATTTTTATATAGAATTTGTATATTTCGCTATACAATTCATGCACAATATTTGTATAATTCGCTATATACAATTTGCAGTGTTTATATATTTCGCTATACAATTGTATTCGTGCCTAGAGTTTGTATAAATTGCGTGAATTATACAAAATTCAAATTGTAATTACAACTAAATATTCATCACAAACTGTAATTAATTCAAACTATAACTATATTAATTAATTAAATAATATAAAACGGAGATTAAAAGTGAAACAAGCACTCTTAGTCTTTTGCTTGAGAATAAGACGATTGATGCATCATTAGATATACCAAAATAAAAGTTTCTCTTTATCTCATGTCACCAATTCTTTTGATTAATATCCCGAAAGTTGAAAAACTGAAATCAAGGGACGGGAGGGGGCAGGTTGTTAAATATTGTGACTGCTTATTTTATTAATTAATTCTCATTCAACATAATTGATAGTAATGTCTTTTCATTTGTACTAAGATTAATTAGGTTATTTCAAATTCCTAGGAGAGTATGACAATGACATGCATTAAGAGAAATGAAATTTATATGCAATTGTTCAATTATAAATATTTATTATAGAAGATACATAATTGTGTCGTTTTTCTAATTATCAGAATTCTGAAATTTAAAGCTTTGAATGTGCATTAAAGGATAGGATAGGATGATAATATAATAGGATAAGATTATTATTTAATATTTAATTAATATTTTAATCTAGCATAGGTAAGCAAAGTTGCTACTTTTCACTTTTTATATAATATAATGGTAAGATATAATATGATGATAATGTTCTATTTGTCAACCATAGTCCTTAAGAACAAATTTTTAGTATTTTATTCTTCTACTACAACTACAACAAAAAAACTTAATTTATATTTTAGACTTGGTACTAAACTAGTGTAACATCAAAACAGCATTATCGAGAAAGAGAGACCACATATTTGAGAATGAAAACATTACTATTACTTTACATTAATACGTAACCAAAGTGGAAACGAAACATGACAATCAACATTCAACAACGGGAAAAAAAAGAAGCAAAAATCAATCAAGTTCCTCATCTTTTTTTTTTTTTGGTTTCCACCCTCATCCTTGCAATAACATTTGTGCAGATATATTGATGGTACATGACATAGCTAAATGCCATTTATTAACTTCATATCAAATAATTATAATCAAAAGGGAAAATGAAGAAAAAAGCGACAGATATGCTGCAGTAGTTAAATATCCACAATTGGGATTAGCAATAATTGGGTATCATTAGGAACAAAAAGTCCAACCAACTACAGTAAATCATTAATCATATAGAATCATAGATTCGACAGCAGAGAAAGGGAACGCTCAAAATCTACCATCTAAAGTAGTAGTATTTAGCCTTTATGCAAATTGTAACAGGATAAACATCTTCATTTTTTATTTACAATCTACATGAAGCCACTTATTAAATGTGGAAACTCTTTTTTTTTTCAATAATCATGGTGTCCGAGTCATTTTACGTGCACCTCAATGGTACACTTGCCACCTCCTACCAACAACAAGTACCAAATAATTTTATCCATCAAGACTAGAACAGATGACACAAGAAATCACCTGGTCTCTTGTCTCTAATAGAATGAGACCCTGGATGCTTAACCCACTTCATTAATCATTGAGTTACACCCTTTGGGTTTGAATGTGGCAAACTCTTTAAAGCAATTTCCCAAAAGAAAAATAAGAGTGTGGCCTTGTTAACATTTTCTACGCCTCTACTTTATACCAGAATAAGTATCTTCCCAGAAAGTGATTTTGATTCGTCCCATGGCTTTTATTGTCTGCTGGAGTGTAGTGAAAAAGAGAGAAAAGGGAAAAAAGAAGACAGACTTGATTGGAAAATATTGCTCTTTATTGTTGCAGAGAATATAAGGTGCCTAAGAGGGGCCTCGTTCTCCCTCAAAAATCAAACTTGTCCACTATCAAAGAAATCCTTAAAAGCTAATCTTTGACTTTAGTGAGCAAATACAATTGCTTCATTTTGGTTTCACCTGATAAATCAATCAATAATTATGCCTCAATTCCAAATCAGTTGTATCAACTTTATGATTCATCTATATCTATTCATTCAAAAGATTCGTTGTAATTAGATTATTTTTACGCTGTCAATCAACCTACTGTTTCCGTGATTAATTTAACTTGATAATTTAGATGTAGCCAGGCATCAAGCAAGCATAAATATATGAGCTAGCTCACACTCAACTCATTAAGGTTCTTCAGAATCTCTCTTTTGGAACCAAACTAAAACATGATGAACAGCACTAGCATAAAACCCCTAAGGAGATCAGGGACATCTATAGTAGCAACAAAAAGACTGAACAATACTTCTTCGTTCTCGTTGGCACAAGCTCCACACTCAGCTGTCTCTGCTCATTCCTCAGCTGCAAAGACCAAGGGTGATAACCAGCCATCTACCACTCCAACCTATATAGAGTTCCCAACATCACCCCAGCCACCTGATGATCACATCAGGTTTCATGCTAATCACAATGGCACCATTGTTCATCATACTCACTCAAAGCATCCGCTTGCAGAGATTACTCTCTCGGAACTATTTACCTGTTCAGGTTGCAAGGAGTTTGGCACCGGCCGTAGGTATGCATGCCAAGATTGTGATTTTCAGCTTCATCACTTCTGTGCCTTATCTCCGCCCTCTCTTAAGGCTCATCCTTTCCATGGCCAACACCAACTCATCTTCCATGCTAAACCTAAACAAGGTACACATGTTTCCTACACAAAGTGGTACATTTTTTTGGCAAGATATATGCTTCTACAAGCTAAAATGCATACATATGTTGTTTGGCGTAAGTTCTGTGCTATGTTTTCCCATCTCCAGTATTTTCACATGTTCTTTTCTCAAACAAAATCAGTTAAAGCTGGGATAGCATGGCCAAGGTGTGATGTCTGCTGCAAGTCCACCAAAGGATTCACATATAGATGTAGAGTCAACTCCTGTAATTTCCAGATGCATCCCTGCTGTGCCATGCTTTCCACCGAGATTAAATTTCCCAATCATCTGCACCCACTGAAAGTCTTACCCCCAGGAAACACTTTGCCAGGTGGCACTGGTGGTGGTAATGATCACTCAGGAATGGTATGTGGTGAGTGCAAGAAGAAAAGGTCATCAGGTCGAGTGTATAGCTGCACAGTCTGTGACTACCATCTTCATGCACTGTGTGCTAAGTCCATGATCAATGGCCTCCAAGAATATGGGATCAAGCCTCCTGAAAAACCCAATATGCTTGGGACTGCTGCTCGTCTCGCTTCTCAGGTTGTTATTGAATTTATTGGCGGTCTTATTGAAGGATTTGGAGAAGGAGTTGGAGAAGTTCTGGTCCAGAATATTGGGAGAGGAAGAAGAAACAGTAACAGAAGAAGGATTGCATGAAGCATGTCCCAGTGCACAGGGAGCATCATTCTCTCCCAATTAATATTTCCAAACCCCTTCCCCTCCATTTTCTTTCACTCTCAAGAAAGTGAAACAAAATGCAAATTAAATATTCTTTATTATTATTATTATTATTATTATTATTATTATTATTATTATTATTATTATTATTATTATTATTATTGATAATCGTGGTGTCCAGGGCAGATTGAACGCACCTCGACTAATTCTACGGGATACTTGTCACCTCCCACCAGCAATAAGTACCAGATAATTTTGTCCATCAAAGTTAGAACAGATCAGAAGAAATCAGTGTTTTGTCTCTATTGGGAAGTGAATCTGAGACCTCATGGTGCTCATCCCACCACTTCATTGACAACTAGGCTACACCCTTGGGTGGTCCTTATTATTCTTAAAGGGTAGAAGAATTTGTTTGTTAAATTGTTTAATAAGTTAGCTTTTTGAAACTTTTAATGATGTGGAATGAATATATTACAAAAAGGATGCATTCACATAATATATAACAAGTAACATGATTGCTTCCCTATCATGTACATCCTATCATAAACAGAAGTTTAAACAAGAACACGAGGTTTTTGTTACATCCATTATAAACAAGACCATACAAGGTTAATTGTCCTTGGTATGGACAACCTTGAATACTCTTCTGAGCACAACACGTCTTCTTCACCTTTTCTAGGCATGACACTATTTTCAAAAGAGATTTCAGATAAATTAGGAGCTCACATGTTACAGCCTTAAAATATAAAGAAGACAGAACAATTATACCTGAGAGGATGCATAGCCATAGGCTTAACTCCCCTGTCAAATTTGGGTAAGTGAATTCTCCTACAGGACCTTTAGAGTGGAGAGCACGTTATTGCTAAATGGATCTGAGATATGCTCCAGAAGGTTTTGCACAGGGCCTTTACCCGTAAGAGCTGCTTGGACATAAAAGCCTAACCAGGCAACCATAGCAAGGCGCCCATTTTTTATTTCTTTCACCTTTAGCTCTTCAAAAGCCATTGGATCTTTAGAGAGGTTCAGTGGATCAAAAAGGACACCTCCAGGATAATTGATGTCACCGGGCAAGTAAATTCCTAAGGGTTCCAAAGCCTCAATCCCACAATACCTTGCATATTCTGGTCCAACCTATGCACAGAAAAGTATGAAAGAACAGTTAAACTTCCCTATTGTTCATATTAAAGAAAGCCATTTCCTAAGTCAAGTTCGAACTAGATAGTGGTTTCTTTTGTGTTGAAATGGTCAAATTACAAACTACAGTTACAGATTTTAAAGTCCTATTTGTTCTCTAGGCATGGGATTATCTCCACGAGAATTGTTTCAACATGTTCACCGGTTATAGCACATAGACAAGTATTCAATATGTAACACCTTGCAAATTCTATACTAAGGATCTGAACCATTCATTGTGAGCTTATCAAATTGAACCGGGTAATATCCTACATGTAAATGTGTGGTAAGGTTCATTTCTAGGTGTGAGAAGTGTATCAGATGTGGTTTAGGGTCATAAGGGACCTTTAATACCAAGCCAAGCTGAAAGCATTTGTATCGGCTAAGTTATAGGCATGAGTTCATACGAGAGTCAATTTTAAACGACCATAGCTATCAGAATATGAAAAGTTAGGTCGCCCATAACCCACCAATTACAGGTCTATGAGTCTTCTTTCTTGCCAACCATTCATCAATTCGAGTCCAGAGCAAAAAGTTACGGCTGATTTACCAGAAATACTGTAATCTGGCTGACAGCCTGACAGGTCAAGCCCAACTCCATGACCGAGGTCGTCAATACGAGTCCGGAGTAAAAAGTTATGGCTAATTTACCAGGGGCACTCCAACCTAGCTGACGGGTCAAGCCCAACTCCACAACCAGGTCCGTGTCACGGAGAGGAAGTTGACCTTATTGTCCACTTGAATAAAATTTCAGCCGAGGGTTCATCTTCCAAGTTTTTTCTTCAAAATTCATTGTTAAGGTATGGTAGGCTATCTCCACGTGTGGGAACACCTTGTTCTTCCTCACAAACTACATTTCCATGGTTTCAATGAATCCTCCATGAATGAATTAGAGTTAGGACGAAACCCCATATTCTTGAATTATTCTTAAATCTTCCTGAAACTCCTAGAATCCTCCATAAAAGCATTTCAATTGCTTGATAATTCCTTACCCGTGAGTTATTCTAAGATGTCTACATCAAACTACAAATGATTATTGAAAGAAGAAATTCTTATCTTGAGAACTACTTTAATGATTTTCTTTATGACTTCTTGATAACTCTTTGACAATTTCTTGATGTTTCTTGGAAATTCTTATGTTATGAATCCTAAAACTATGAATTATGAAAGTTCCCAAATGTGAGACCTTATGATGCTATATTATGATTCTCTAACTTCAATATTACGATATGATATATGTCCCTCGTGAATGCAAAGCTATGATAAATGAACTGTAACCTCATGATGTGATGATATGAATGAAGTTTATGAACTATGTTCCTTGAATGTTATGAATACAAGCTTTTAGCTTAACCTGTGATCACATAAGCTTAAGGGAGATAAATAGCTAATCAAAAAGGCGTAAGTCTAAAATGACAAACGCTTGAAACTATGTTTGCTGACGTAGGTCAAGGATAGTACCGTTGGTTCGGACGACTCCTTCTTTTATACCCCTAATAAGGGTTAATTATGCATCCACGTGATATAAATAGGTATGTCTCATACCCAGCAAGGTATAAGATAGCTTAGTTGATAGGGCCGAGATCAGACTCCAAAGCTCAGATGGTGGTTTATGTAGGTTACAATATTAGACTCCAATAATGAACTAAAATATGATGAAAGAGGTATCCTTAAGTCACTCTGAACGACCTCATCTCTTAACCTTCGTATGTTACGATTATGACTATTTTAGCTGCTGCTATTGATCTGTACATTCATTCTTCCATTTACATACAGTAATATTCCACATGTACTTACGTCCCTTTTGCAGAGGGCGCTGCATCTTTTCATTGATGCAGACTCGGGTATGCAGGCACGTGATCAGGTTGCTCACTAGATTCTAGATCTTCTATTATTCGTGAGCCCCTCTCTATTTCTGAGGCTAAGTCTACAAATTTTAGTAAGTTATGTTTCTTTTAAGGTATATTGGGGGCCTTGTCCTGGTTGACATCATACAATTAGGTTTAGAGGCTTCATAGACAAATGAATAGTTATTTATGTTTGAACCTTCGTGTACTTTGACAATGGTTTTAAATTTCTATAACTTGCATTATGAAATCTATTTTCTTATGAAACTTGTCTCTTCAAATGCTTTCATATATATTCTTCCGCTCATACTTAGATGTATGCTCGTGTCCAATGCCAGGTGCGCTTCAACCAGCAATGGCATCGAGTGCCGGCACCATCCAGGGGTGTATGCTCGGGACGTGACATAACATGTCATTAGGCTTTAGGATCTGAAGAGGAATAAGTAGCAAACAGTCCCTTGAGTGCAAAACAGACACTTAATTCGAACTTAAGATCAACATTTGCACTCTATCTCAATGGATCATTAAAAGTTTTTCAACAAAAGCTTCACTCACAAATGCATTGATCCACCGGCACTGTTAAATTATTATGACAAAAATGACAGAAGGAAGCAGCCAATCAAGCATCAGGTGTATGGGTGCAATTTGAACACAAAGCTACATTGTATTTCTTTTCTAGAAAGAACTTGATCTATAGAGTTGCTATCTTATTCTTGGAAAACTGTATCTCAAGCTAAAAGCATTACTTTCAGCTCATAGATTCACTGTACTCTCAACCATCTCCATGACTGCAAAATAACTACCTTTGTGCATTGCAAGAGATAGAATGCACCTTTTACAAGAAGAATTCAAATAACCAGGAAGTGTTTTCCACAACACAATACATTAGGCATTGAAATAATTACTAGAAAGATATACATAGAGCAAGCTTACACTCACCATCAAAAGGGCTTGGCAAATGGCTATGACAACGACTCCTTGACTTCCAGCTAAATGGAGTCCAGGGATCCCTAAATAGTCAAGTGTATCTCCCTGGAAAAAATGGAGAAAAATATATAAGAGAAAAAGACACCTGCAATAAGCACAGGATACTGAATCATAATGTCATTAGGAGTTCAATAATCTAATGAAACAACACTCTGATAAGTTATGAAGAAGGTGGGTGATACAAATTAATTATTGAAAGGAATACTTGAATATAAAACACTGGATTCCAAGAATAAAAATTTCAAAAGAAAATCATATCAGAACTCAATTGAAATTTTGTATGACAACTTTTGTGAAATCAATCCAAATTATGTTTACTCAGAAACCTGAGAATAAGGAAGCAGCAACAACAAACCCAGTGTAATCCCACAAGTGGGGTTTGGGGAGGGTAGGATGTATGCAAAACAAGGAAGCGTTGGATAATAAGTTTGCAGGAATTAATATTCCAATGGACGTTTGGCTCATCAGAAAACGAATCCATTTTGTAGAGATAGTTAGAAGATATTAAACTACCTTTGGAGTATGTAACTATAGTTATTATCTTATTTGTAGCATTATCAAGTCATCTGATTCTCACCTACTTGCGCATTCGACATGAGTTGATTGGGTCGACAGACAAGGTTCAAATGAGTCAATAACTAGAGAGGTGCATGATAAGTAGAGACAAGTGGACCCAAGCTTGCTAAGCAAACTTTTGCTTGGACCATCTGAGTGTATCAAACAGAAGGAAAGCTTAGACGTTTTGGGAAAAAGACAAGTTTTGATCATCT
This sequence comes from Solanum aculeatissimum, assembly GCA_038996855.1. Taxonomy (NCBI): domain Eukaryota; kingdom Viridiplantae; phylum Streptophyta; class Magnoliopsida; order Solanales; family Solanaceae; genus Solanum; species Solanum aculeatissimum. The sequence continues at coordinate 46,521 of JBCEWC010000149.1, forward strand.
ATACTTTGAATGCCAGGAGACAAGGATGCTATGGGGTCGATTGTGCAACTGGCTGGGTTACCAGAGAGGTGTTTCTGACAGAGAACAGAGATAGCATGGCTCATTCCTATTGCTACGAAGAAGGTAGGCCGTGCTGAAATCACTACTAGTGTGTTTGTCATGATCGTATATGCTTTAAGGAGAGAGAGGAACAAGATACGATTTCAACAAGGAAGGCTACAAATAGATAAAGCTCTGCAGAAGGTTGCAATGCATATTCATATTAGAGGGAAGCGCAAGAAAAACTGGACACCAGTGCTTCAGCTACTCAACAAGTTCCCATGGAATATAAGAATTGATATGTAATAATTTAGACTTCTCTGTTTTGATTGCTGTATGTATAGGAAGATAGGTTGATAGATTGAGATAGCAGTAAGTCTACTTCTGCTATGGTTTGTAAACAACTATTTTGGTTATGAATGCAAATCCTGGTCAACCCAAAAAAAAGGCCAGTAAAGAATCTAAAAATTGTTTCATGGATGAAAATCGTGTAAAAATATTACAACTACTAGAACTATACTTCATATCACATTTAGGCAAACGTTAGCAGATGGTGGGAGAAAAGTGATCATTGTCCCTTAATTTAGAGGGGAAAGCTCAAGCATGGGAGTTTTTGGACTCGTAATATCAATAACTAAGGGAAGCAGCGTCTATAAACCAAGGGAATTCTAGCAACAGTACATACACGAAAAATACCAACCTTAAGCTTTGAGTAGCCCACTCGCCACCAGACAGGTTCCACAAACTGAAAAAGCCCTGTCAGGTTTAAAAGTTCTGGAATCAAAGCACCAAGAGCAGCCAGCATAGCCCAACGACCATGCAATATTTCATAACTGTGAAGTACCATGACAACAGAATTAAGTTCGAAAGGAATTTAACAGAGCATCAGTGTGATTTCTGCACAAATAGTTTGTATGAGTGTGTGTGTGTTGTTATTTTGAGAATTTCAAAAGCTCCCCAAAAGATTACACAATGATTTCTCTGAACATCCACGCTGGAAAATGTTCAATCTCTCATCAGAAAACATGTCTATGCATGGCCATAAACCCTGACCAACCCTTTGCTCCCCTCCCCTCAAAAACCAATTTCTAACTTCTTTTGGCTGCATTTATGCTCAAGAAACATGTCTTTTTATGCCAACCAAAAGAGGATGGAGATGTCACCAATCACCTAATCCTAACTCTCATGATTATTTCTCATTAGGTTGTTGAAGCCACTGACTTAGTTTATTTCTTTCATGGGAAACTGTCTTTAAAAGGATACATGTGCTGAAGAAGCATAAAAGGTCACAAATCATTTAATGGAATATGATGTTGCATTTGTTGGGGAGAATACTGTATCACCATTATCTATTCAGAACAAAAGAAATTCTGAACCAGCTCATAGAAGCAAAATCTGATCCATACTTAAAGTACTTTTGAAGGGCCACAGGATCCTTGCTCAACCCCCAAATATCAAATCCATAGTCCCCAGGTAGCTCCCCATTAAGATAAGCAGGGTAGTCATAAGAAATTGGACCAAGCCAGCGGGGGCGATCTTCTCCATACCAGATACTGCAAAGAATAGATAATAGATTGACAGATTAGTGAATCCCCAGCAGTTGAAAAAATAAAAGCAGATATGCAATACTGTATAATCAAGCAAAATTGTGAATGGATTAACATTTTCATAGTCGTGGAAAGTACATGGATGCATGTAAGAGAAGAGAAACAAGGGCATGGCTTACCACGTGATAGGGATAGGATAATTACCTATCGTTTCTTGCCATTTGTGCAAGTTCCTTGAACTTTGCGGAATTCTCTACCGCAACCTTCTTTCTCTCTTCCAAGCGTTTACGGAGTGTTTCGCCGAAGGTACTGTTGGCAATAGCTTTGACGGCGGTGAAAGGAATGGCTGAGAATACCAGAACGCCGGCGAGCTGAAGAAAATTGGTTAGTTAAGTTAAAGTGGTATTTGATGGGAAGCAGGAGAAGCAAAAACAAACCTCTTGCCATGACGCTTTGTGGCGCGAAAAGGGCTCGAGTACACTTGCATTGCGAGAAATCCTTTGGTATTCAGGGACGATGAAATCGGATCCAAAGAAAGTGGAGGCCGACGGATGGGAAAGCTGAAGCAGAGTCATGACGACTTGTACAATCTCCTTAGCTCTTCACATTCACTACTTTGCCAGACCCGTCATCACGTGGTTCCTTCTCAGCCTCAAGTAATTCACAACACCACAACGAGTATACAACCAATCAAACGCAACTTTAAGTCCAAATATTTTAAATATATTTATTTTGTCACCTTGAAAAATAGTGTAATAAATTACTTGCTTTTGATGAATGGCTACGGGAAAAAAAACTACGTAATCATTTTCTTAAACACAATTTTCCAAACAATCAAATCTTCCTCATGTTTGTGACTTTCATTTACCAAAAAAGCTTGCACGTTGCACATTTGTTTGCCTCCTCCGGATGGGTACGCAATAGCAGAGTGGTTTTCAGGAGGGTGATAATCTACGCCCCAATTTGATAAGCTTAAAGACAAGTTTGCTTTTATGTTTTCACCTATAGTTTTTTACATACTAAGTATTTCTTTTGCTAATATTAGTGTTTAATGTTCCAGAGCTCTATAGTGAGGCTTGGTTGTCTTTATATGGACATGAATTGTTGAATAACCCGTGCAAAAATAAATTCCACTTTGAAAAGCCATCTCTATACTTGAAAAAATAGTTAATTTTAGTCATATAATTTGTTCATACATTTAAACAGAAGTATAACTATGGGAAATTCGTCAAATATCAAATGTAAACTATTCTCAATTATGAACCAATATGAAGACGTTGGAGTAATATATGAGGGATGTTATTCAGTACAGAGAGAGCCAGATTGAGAATTTTGTAATACTAATAATTAAAGTGGTGCTGGGAAATGAAAGATGGGGAGTTTGTATTTATTAAAATGTTGCAGCAGCAGGAGATGCAGAGGAATACAGTGGAGAAGTAGAATTACAACAACATAAGAGAGTAAAATTAATTAATCTTCATAGGTACGGCACTCCTCGGTCTCAGGATTATCTTGGCAGTACGGTTCAAGCGGGTCTTCATTGAGCTGAAGCTTGAGGCGGAGATGAGCCTTAGCCTGGCTTACTTCTTCGACCTCGTCCCATGCCACCTTGCACTTGTCCGACCTGGCGTCTTCACCACACACCTCTTTAGCTTCCTTCACTTTCTTCTCTATCATTTCCGTCAGCTGTTTCTCTCTCATATGCGTCCCTTTGTACTTGGGTACTCCATTGCTCATCATCACCACCTTTTGCACCCCTTTCCTAGTGGATTGACTGGATCTCAATCCACTAGGAACATGAACTGGGAATGATGCCTGCTTCAAGTTCAGCGCCATCGCAATTAATTAACTTGGAAATTGAGGTTTTTGGGATCAAATTTCAGATGTGTCCTTGTTGGTTTCTGGATCTATCTGATGAAAAATAAATGTGCAGATTTCTTGTGAAATTGTAACAGCAATGTGGCATCTCTGTCACTATTATTTACTACTGCTCAACTAACACAAAACGACATCGTGGACTATTTCTGTCTTTGCGATAAGGTTCCCACTTTAGTTCAGGGCCCACGGAACTGTTCTTCCACCTTTTGCGTTTTCTCTTTTTCTGGTTCACTTTCGAGCGGGCTTTTTAAGGAGTCGTTTGGCCATGCGAAATAAAATAAAGGAAAAATTATATATATACATAAAAAAGTTTTTAAAAAAAAATAATTTATGTATGTTTTATTTACATAAAAAATAGCCTCAAATCAATAAAATTATATATGATTATATAATATAGTTATAGAAAGTATACACGGCTATATAATGTATATTAGTTATACATAAATTATACACTAAATATACATTGTGATACACAAATATACATTGACTATGCATGTCTATACAACAAGGGTTGAATGCCCAAAATTGTAACAAATAGTCAAAGGTCAGTTGACTACTTTTCGTAATTTAAAAAAAAAAGTGGAGTATTTTTTGTGTGAATAATTTTTCTTAGTAGCTTGTGGGGTGTAATTATTCTATAAAACAATTGTTTAAAATTATAATAGGAAATTATACGGGATGAAGTTAAAGTGTATTTGAATATAAAATTAAAATACATTTTTTATTTATAGACATAAAGAATTCATAAGTTATGAAAATATTTTAAGTTTTTATCTAATTTTATTAAATAAACAAAAAGTTGATAATAAAGGTATATTATATTATCATAATCTATTCTAAGAAAATACAATATTTATTTATCAAATTCTAATTCATTAAAAAATGAAATTGAACATGACTCGCATTTGATATTGTCGCAGAGAACTATATAAATACAAAATGCTGGATTTTCTTTTTAAATATAACTAACTTGTGGGTAAATTTTTTCTTTTGAAAAATGTAAAATTATGATATGAAGTTCTAAAATAATTCTATTTTAGAATTGAAAATTTCATCTCAAACACTCACTAAAATTATTTTTCAGAGTTGTTTGGATATGTTATATAAAATTAATATTTCAAGTCATGATTTAAAATTAGATTTATTTGAAATTCATGTATTTGAATAATTATATGTGTTTGCGTCATGTGTCTAGTGCACATGTATAATCGATATGTTACAAAATCGATATCAAATATGTGTATTTATGAACAAATACATCAGATACACCATAGGAACACTAGGTACATTCGTACCCTCTCAAAATCAACTAGTAATTACGAAAAATACACTAAACACATCAATGTATTTTTACTCTAGATATATAAAATTAATACTAAATACATTGGATGAAATTGATATATACAGATTTACATTACATATTTAATATTGATACACAAACATATGAAATTGTGAAACATAAATACAAGAAAGTCGAAGAACGAGAATAAGAGAGATGAGTGAGATTTCATTAGATATTGTGTATTTAGAGAAAACTACAGTATATCTAGAGATATATACAATGTATCTAAAAGCAAATCTGTCAAAATACATAATTATTAAAAGATTCAATACATTAAGTAATGAAAAAATTGCATGAAATGAATTCAATTGTGTAATTATTTATCAGAAATGGCCTAGCCTAAATGATGTATCGACTTCTACTTTTTTATTTTTTATTTTGCGCATGACAACGACATTAACACTCTGTGATGCTCCGTCGGTATATTGACACCATAATATTATCATATATGATCAAACTTAATCCTCTGAGATACTTCATTAGTATACTGATATTCTCTTAGTATCATATAAAATTTGATTTTTTTAAGAAATAAATAAAAGACAATCAAGAGAAAATATATAATCTAATAGTATCAAAGAGTAAACAAGTAGTGTTTTCAATGAATAATCTTTTTATTGAAGCATTGCATATTCCTCTTTGATGTCATTAGAATATTTTTTTACTAAAGCACTTCATCTTCGTTTCTAATACCATCATAGTATATATATTGCTGACATCAAGTAATTTCACAGTAATACTACCTCTTTCTTCTTTGATACTATCAGTATGCATATATATATACATATTCTCATGACATCCAATATACGAAGATAGTCAAAGACAAAAAAAATATAAAAATAAGCATAAATGATTTTTCTTTTTGCGTTATAAATGTTTACTACCCATACTAACTGAATTTGTGTTACATGTTTCACTAATTTATTTGTCCATTTCATATGTGTTTTCTTTTTTCTTCTTAATTTGATGAGGCGTTTAACATATACTCCCAAAACTGTATATACAGTGTAAAATTTTCATAATCTAGTGTAAATTCAAATCTGAAAAAAATATATTCTATAATCGCCCCACTTTGTAGTAGCGCACTTGTTTAAAAAAAAAAAACGTTATCTTATATTCATGGTGGGACCTAATCTGGAATCTTAAAGGAGGGCCTCAACGGCTATGAATGGAAGGGTTTTGACATTGACAAACACAATTTCAAATTTGAAAGAAGGCTCGCTGTTGTCTCACTGGGAAGGAAGGAAACAGGAAGAAGAAGAAGAAGAAATGGAGAAGGTAGGAGATTACGTATTGGATCCAGAGACGGAGTTCTTAGCCTCGAAGCAAGAGACAGGTCACGAGTGGGAACTCTTCAAGGAAAATGTCAGACCTTTGAAGAGAGGACGCAACGTTAATCTTCTCAATAATGCTCTCAAGTCTAGTACCGATTATCAACTCAAGAAATCTCTTCTTGACAAACGAAGGTTCTAACTTTTAATTTTGCCTCCTTTGCTTTCATTTTCTAGCGATTCACTGACATGAATGAAACCAGTCTAATTAGAATGGCGATTGATGATTCCATCTCGACATATCGCACTAGCTTTTGATTTAGATGTAGACTAGTTGAAGAATAATAATAGTTGCTGCACTTTCAAAATCCCTAATTAATTTTTGAATTCAACTCGTTCTGATTAGGGCGTTAATCGAAGCAATTGACCAGTACAAAGGTGAAGATCCTCTTCAGCCATGGCTCCAGTGAGTGCTCTGCTTTTGGGACACAAATATTTTTTGAACTGTTTACCCTCTTGTACCTTCTAGTATTTAATGGGTCAAACTCTGTTATTCATTAAGCTGCTGATATTTTTTTTAATTAAAATTGTGAAGGTGCATCAAGTGGGTGCAAGAGGCTTTCCCTCCGGGTGGGGACAGTTCTGGACTTATAGTTATTTATGAACAATGTGTCCGCACCTTTTGGCATGATGAACGATATAAGGATGACCTCCGATACTTGAAAGTGTGGCTGGAATATGTGCGTTTGCTTTCTTCACGTTCATTCTTTTGCCCCTAAATCTTCTCATCATGCAATTTCGTACATGCGTTTGCTTATTGATGGCTCTTTGCAGGCTGACAATTGTATGGATGCTGAAGTCATTTATAGCTTTCTGGAAGCTAACAAAATTGGGCTAACACATGCTTCCTTCTATATAGCCTATGCTCTGTACATGGAATCTCAAAATAAAATCAAAACAGCAAATGAGATCTTCAATCGGGGGCTATCTATGTAAGTTGTGTTCCCATTGGGCTTTGGTTTACTTTTAGCTGTAAAGTTAGGTTCTTGCATGATTAACATTGTAATTCACTTGGCACTAGGCAAGTGAACATGGCTTGGTTGCAGAAAAGGTTATGCATATATGTTGTCTATGACGTTACATGCATCATTCAAATGGGTGATTGAGTCGCTGTCTGATATTTCCGCTTATGTAGCTTGTGATATGTTAAGTCTAATAATGTCTAAGGAAGTTGCATTTGCATCAATTGTATGCTAGTATCGAGTGTTGTGGGGGGTGGGGGATTTATCTCTTAAGCTTTGCCAAAGTGAGTACAATGGCAAGTCTGATGCCGCACAGATTAAATGTGTGTTGTCCCCTTAATACTGACCTACTAATATTCATACCTTGAATTCTAAAACAAATTCATTTGATGAGCTCATTACTGTGGTCCATTACATTGCTTATGGTCCCTTGTTTTATATTCTTTTGTAATATGCTTATGTGACCAAATAATAAACTAAAGGCTGTGATCGTATGACAGTGGTATGCTTCTAGAAAGCTCAAAGTTATTATTTGCCATATGAATGAACATATTTGATATCCTTATTAAGGAAATTTTGTAAGCTCAGGAATATGATTATGAAGAACTCCTTGTATCTTTTTGAATTATATAATGATGGGTTCCTATATATGAAATATAAATCTAGGCATCAATATATTCTTAGGATGTTACAGTGCAATAGAATCATATAGTACCATTTCATACGATTCCGTTAAGCATTTATATGTGCAAGACAAAAAAATCAACATTTTGAAGTGTTTGAGGTATTAACATTGAGAAAGTTGTGCTCTGGATTCACTATTTATTTAGCTAGTATAGATATTTCAGGTATGGCAGCATGGAAAACTGCCACAACACAGTTTGTTGGACTTTCCTTTATTACGCAACCTAATCGTGTTAATAGTTTGTAACTTGCATAGCTTGCTTTTCTATTATCAGCATTTCATGCCTTTGAACAATAAGTCTCTATGTGTTTCTAATAAAATGTTCTAGCTATCAACTGATGGCATAAGAATATACTGAAATCTTTATTTCTTGTTCGCATTTGCCTCATTCTTGAGTGGACCTTTTATATTCTGTCTACTTGTTTTGACTTCTGATGGGATGTGAACATTATGATGCTCACTGAACTTGTTGGAAGAATAATGTGACAGCAAAATGAAGATTCTAATATATTTGGCATGATATTATTGTGGATGCTTAATTGGTTTTAAAATTTACCTGTTGCTAATGCCACTAGGGATCGTTTGGTTGTTGGATGTAGAGTTATGCAGGGCTCAATTATGTTGGGTTTAGTTATTTATGTATTACGAATTCATGTATTAGTTATTCCATCTTCAACCCTGCATAAACCAATACATAAATTGACTCCTAACTTATACATGTTTTAATTATGCGAGATTGTAAACCGGTGAGCAAACACCGCACTTGGTGTGTTGAATTTTATACGTAGCCACTAAAATGCGGCCAAACATGGTACTAGTTATGCAGATTTTAATATATGAATAATTCACTTCATAACCAACAACCAAACGACCCCTTAGGCATTTAGCTGCCTCAGCAAGATTGTGCACGCTGTTTTTGAGCTCCATCCTGAGTTTCTGCTTAGCAACTAATGAGTCTTTTCCATTACCTATTTCCCGTCTAAAACTCAAAAGTGTGTCAATAATTCAACATAACTTACGATCAGACTGTATTCATGAACCTTTTTAAAGATAGAGTTAATTTAAGTACAAAACACTGTTCACACCAAGTAACGTTCCTCCTGTTTGTTCTCATCATTTATAGGCCTATTTACTGACTCTGTTAGCTGGTTTATGATTAAAATTTCCTTGTCTCCTATGAATCAGGAATGCAGAACCCGAAGAGAAATTGAAAGTATCCTACAAGAAGTTTCTCAATCGTTCAATGGGACGCCCCAAAGCAGCAGAGGTATCAATTGTTTCAGACTTATCCTCTTCTAAAGTCCATTGTTGTTTACTTTGATTTGAAATTGTGGCGACTAACTTGTATTTTCAGGAGGAGATTACAGAACACCAGCTTCCAATGAGAAGCTTTGGCACACTGTTGGCTAGGAGGGAAGCTCGTAAGTGCATTTCTATGTCGAAGCTTCAGGGTGTCTACTGGCTTTGTCTAACATTGTTTTTGCCTTTGCAGGAAACCAAACAACAGGAACTTCTGAATTGTCCCGGAAAAAAATGAAACAGGATAGGTAAGTGTGACACCATGGTTTTCTCCCTAGTTACTTTCTTGTGTCCCTGCACTTTTTCATAGAAACACTGTGCGTTAACCAAATCTATATCATTATTACTCATTCTTATCATCACATGGCTCAACTTCTTGTCAGGCAAGAGTTCAGATTCTGACGAGTTTTTGCTTTAAGTATCTTAAATCTTTTGCAATGTGCCTAATCCATAACTTAAGGAAAAGGAGTGTAAGGATGCCGAAAACAAGATTGCAGGAAATATTTAACTTCTGCCTGCGCTGTTCTAGTAGAAACACTGGCTCATTCTTATCCATTTTGCAGAGCTCAGGGGAGCCTGTTTTCCATTTACAAAGATGCAAACACCGGAATGTCATCAACTCTTCAATCAGAAATACCAAAGCTAGAGAACACATCATGGCACTGTCTTGGTGCCCGAGCAGATAGGAACAAGGAGAATCAGGCAATTCCTTCGAAGTGGACATCTAATAAGGTCTGTTTGAGTCCAGAGAGTTCTATATACAATATTTGATTTTTATGTCCAAGCATATAGGAACAAGAAAACTCATTAACAAAATTATTTCTTATAGATTCCTCAAAGACATGGGGTTCGAAATCGAGCAGCAACTACCACCACTCCGTGCCTAGAGATCTTTGTGGATGAGGAATGTGCCAAGTGAGTACACAGATACAATGGTATTTTCAGTATGAGTGTCAAGAACACATGGTTAACAGTGTGTGTACATGCATCAAGCATATATAAACAACTGCATTTACATCAAAGTTTCCAGCTATTGTAATAGTGTTAGTTTCTAAGATTTTCAGCACAATAGCAGGGATCCTGAATTGACTTTCTTTGTTGTCCATTCATCTTTGACAGAGCACAGGAGAAGGACTCTGCTGCTGGTGTAAAGGCTTCTAGTCTGCAGCTTAGACGAGGAGATGACAAAGACATAAAAAAGTAAGCATCGACTTGGTTTCATTTTAATTCTTTACTTCAATAGCAAAAATGCTCCTTTTTGACAATGCACTTGTTTGCAGGGAGACTGAATTGCTGAGGGAGAATCCACTTCGTTATTTTCCACCAAGCTCATTACCTAGATGATCTCACAGAAGAAAGTTATCATCGTGTGCTGGATTTCTCTATCTCAAAGTTTCTCAACTTGTATCTTAAAAATGTATGGAGACAATTCCTCTTTGCCCAGTGCAAGTGCTTTACAAATGTTGCAAGTATATTGAGTGGATTGGATTGGTGTAAAAGGAGACCTTGTATGTCTGGTTTGGCAGGCTTGAGCCAAATTCTCCAGTATTGTTATTTAGAAGGAATGATTTTAAATGATTGCAAGAGTTATAGATGTAGTTGACAATTGTGCTTTATCATAATTTTGGTCTTGGTTTTGTAAGTTCTGCTTCACTGTCTTTTTCTTTTTTCCTATTCTTTATTTTGTTTTATCTTTAATGTTGATATAAGTGGATTAAGTTGTTAAAAAGACCAACATAAATAGCAAGTAGCAGACCGAGTTTCCTGGCTGGAAACTCGGTTTTCTTTAATTACAGACCCGTTCACCAGATTAAGCTTCACAAAGGTGTCCTGTTGAAAGAGTAATTTACTACTACTATATAATAATAGTAGTAGTAAATTAAACAATTGAGCAGGTATTGGGAGGAAAATATGTGCTATATAATAATATTCATTTGATCTAACAATACTACTTATTATTATTATTTTTTAAAATGTCTTATTTGATTCGAACGCAAAGCTTTAAAGAGTTACTCCCTTGTTCCACATAGCATATTTTTCTTTTTAATCCAATTCAAAAAAAGATATTGTCATATTTTTAGAATTAAAATAATTTAATTAAATTTTTTTTAATCTTAATAAAATAATTTATAATCATATAAATCTAGAATTTATTAATCACAAATCTCAAAGATTTTTTTTATATATTAAATCAAAGATTGATATATAAATTACCATGAAGGAAAGTATAATACACATACACAAAAGGAGAAAAAATATGAGTAAAAACTTTTGTATGATACATTATTATTAAGTAATAGTTTTTTTTTTTTGAAAAGACAATCAAAGTCTTGAATAAGTCATCAATATTATTAAAGATATTTACTTAATAATTTAATAAATAGAATTAATTATATTTAAAAGTAAATGATATTATAGATAGTTAAAAGGATAAATTTTTAAAAATATAAGTATTTTATTTTTTTATAATATTTAAAGGGAAAATGTGATTAAGTGTAAGTTGAATAGGGGAAGCTAAGGGGGTAATTAGTGAAAAGTTGAAGGAAAGTCGAATTCTAATTGGTTGGATGACGAAGTAATTAATAGACAGATTGTAATTTCCATGAAAGTGTTTGGGGTTTGGACCCTTAACCTCTAAGACACCTAACGTGATTATTTAATAGTTTTTCACCCGCACGATCTCCGTCGAGTGCTCTCTCAATCATCTCTTCTGGCGATGGTGGACAACATCGATGATATCATCAATTGGGACGATGTAGATCACATCTTCCATAACGTTCTGGACAGTTCCCCCGACGATCTATTCACTCTGAATGATTCGTCGGCACCGACATTCGAGCAGATCGAGCAGCTTCTTATGAACGACGATGATGTCGGTCTTTTCTCTTCCGAAGAGTCTGATCCTCAATTTGCTTCCGATTTTCTCTCCGACGTGTTTGTCGATTCACCTGCTCACTGCCATCAGGAGATCCCTCCCGATTCCAAGGTTTCTAGTGGATCCGATGACGACAAACACAAGGACAAGGTTCCCCAGTCGCCCTCTCACGAACTAAACAACGATGAACCCGTCGATAAGAAGCGGAAGAGGTATCTCTCTCTAATATTATAGCCTTTTTTCTTTGTACTTTATTCAATTTCAGATAATGCTTCTCTCTGTTCAAAAGTCTTCCGAGCTCATGATTGTATGCATCTCATCATTGATATTGGTTGACGTACTAGCAGAAACAAATCCCAGTTTTGACTCATGCTGATTAAATTATAAATGGGAGTGATACTACTTATATGTAAATTATATAAATGGGAGTGATACTGCTTATATGTAAATTATTGAAGTTATGGATGATAACCAGAAAAATTCTTGCAGTTTTTGTGTATGCAAAAGCAACATCCACATTGTGCCTTCTCAGTCAAATCGTGAATCAGTATTTCCAAGGAGTTCTGGTTTGACATCTCACATTGATTGCGGTTAATTGCTGAGTCTGTATTAGCCATTCAGTTTATAATTTTATTTGTGCTGTGTTAGACATAATGTTCATTGTCTACTGATAATGAAACAGAAATGTGATTCTTTTTTCCAAAGACAGATTTGTTAATACACATTAATCAAAGCACATGATGGTGCAACTTTTCCATTAGTTTGCAACCATGAGACGTGGAAGTATGCTGAACTGTGCCAGTGTAACTACATTATGTTCCTGGGGTACTGTGCATATTTGAAGTTGGGGACACACCTCTAAGTGGGGAACTTTGCTGAATAGCAAACTGGTGCTGGACTTTTTCTTAGAAGTAGAAACCATGTTCTTAAAAGATTACACTTATTTAATATGACATGTGCATTTATCTAGACTCTAGAGTACTTCAATACCTTCCTCTCCTCTTCTCTTTCAAGATGATGATAGGATTGCATTTATTTAATCTGTTGTGTATATAGCAGCTTAAAGAAAATGTTAGTTGACAAACTTAATTTTTGGTCTCCAGGCAATTGAGGAACAGAGATGCAGCTGTGAGGTCACGAGAGAGGAAGAAGTTGTATGTTAGGGATCTTGAGTTGAAGAGTAGATACTTTGAATCAGAGTGCAAAAGGCTGGGGTTTGTTCTCCAGTGCTGTCTTGCTGAAAATCAAGCTTTACGCTTCTCTTTGCAGAATAGCAGTGCTAATGGTGTTTCTATGACCAAGCAGGAGTCTGCTGTGCTCTTGTTGGGTAAGTGCATAAGAAACATTCTTCTCATTTGGTGAAAATGCATTATTATACCCTTTTTTGCTGCTAAAATTTTCTGGACTTGCCTTTGGTTGACACTTGTAGTAAAAAAAAAAAAAGACAGGAATGCCTGACATTTTTCTAGTTGCCATGGTTATGTTGAATAGAAATATCCATTATTTTCTCTCAAATGCCTATATTAATGGATGCAATATGAATTTGCAGAATCCCTGCTGTTGGGTTCCCTGCTTTGGTTCCTGGGCATCACATGCCTGTTCATTCTACCCAGCCAAAACTGGTCAATTCCAGAAGAAAATCAGGGAAGCAGAAACCACGGGCTTCTGGTTCCAACAAAGGAAGGAAAAAAGACTAGTCGGACTTTGGTGTTCCTATCCTTCATGATGGGCAAAAGATGCAAAGCTTCAAGATCGAGGATGAAGTTCAACCCCCATTCTTTGGGGATTGTGATGTGACTCGTTGTGATCAAATCCTTTCCCTTAGGTGGATCATGGTTCCTTTTGAGTTCTTTAGTTTGTATCAGAGACACTCTGTATGTGTCTTACTTTGACATCTGAATGACTAGTAGTTCACTGTTATTAGTTAATGACTTATGAGCTATATTTAGATGTATGCAACTTTTTAACTGTTCCAGCGGAAATTTGGTTGACTTTATTATCCTTCTCCTCTTCTCTGAATCCTTTTTGCCCCATAGTGATAGTTGGGAGCGGGACTACTAGGTCACCAGATCATCCTCCCTAATTCCTACATTTCCTGTGCTATGAAATCACACGAAGATGGATGATGGGATCTCTATTAATTTGGAATAATGTTTAGCATCTCGCAGACAGTGATCTGTTTCTCTTATTTCCCTTCTCTGAAGGAGGGGGATTGGGCAATAGTAAAAAGTATGATTGTTCACTATAACAAAGGGAATGTACTTGGCGTAGCATTTTCTGCAAATTTATGCTCACCTTTCCTCCCCCCTCTCTCCCTCTCAAGTCTTGTGCGTGGGCAGCATAGGTGAGAGAAGGAAATGTTAAAGATATTAAACTGGGAGCGCTGTTGGAAAATTAAAATGGAAACTGGCTCTTGATGCCATCAAAAGTTTGTTGTCAAATAAGAAAAAACCCCTGAGAACATTTTTGTCATTGTCCTAACTCCCCATCGAGAAGTTTGGTGAGACTACCGTCTTCTAGGTGAATGCTTTGCGAGACTGAATTTACAGAACTATCCTCATGGGCATATTCCTTTGCAGATTCCTATCTGGACTTTTAATAATTATTATTTTTTCTTTTTGCAACAGAAAGGGTGATTATCGTGCTTTTATAGCTCTAAATAGTTTTTCTTGTTCAAGTGTCAACGAATAAATCATTGTGAAAAGGAAAGGAAAAATCAAGTTTGACGTTGTAATCTATATCTATATACTATATTAAAAGCGTGAAGACCCTTAGAAATGTTGTTTGAACTTTTTGCCTTTCATTAAAAGACTCTGCTTTAGATAAAATCGTCTTTTTACCATCTTTCTTTAAATTATTATTTAATCATATTTATAATGTTGACTTTTAAAATATAGGGAAAGAAGTACTAAAATAATTAAAGACTTCTAGCCATGGAAAAACTCTTAAATCTTTCTTATTTGATATATTTCTATTTCTTCCTTATTTGAATCAAGAAAATCTCCTATATTTGATATATTTCTACTTCTTCCTTATTTGAATCAAGAAAATCTCCTACAATTGCTAAGTAATTAGTTATATAGGACCTTTGTAAATAAATAATTTATCAAAATTAGTGAATTAATTTTTCTCTCTAATGTTTGTTATAAAAAAATGGTACACATTTTGGTCACGCGTAAAGCGCATATTAAAAGACTCTGTTATAGATAAAATTATCTTTTCATCATTTAAAAAAAAATTATTCTTTAATTATATTTACAATATTAACTTTTAAAATATATGGAAAGAAGTGATAAAATAAGGAATTCTAGCCGCGGTAAGACTCCTTAATCTTCTTTATCTGATAGATTTTTACTTCTTCTTTATTTAAATCAAGAAAATACCCTGAGTCGATAAGGAAAATTTTAATTTATCATGGATTCTAATTAAGGATAATATATATATATATATATATATATATATATATATATATAAGACATTTATAAATAAATAAGTATCAAAATTACTTTTGTAGTGATTTTTTTTTTATAAGTTTATAACTAAATTTAATTTTTCTCACTTTGATCACGCGCAAAACGCGTACAACAACACTGGTAAATAGAAATATATTCTTCAAACAATTTGATAGTTTGTTAACACTTACCAAATGAGATAAATTAAGAAACAAAATAAAACTGGTTCAATACAAAATGTAACGTAAAATAAAATATTGTAGTAGTACAATTTGAGAGCAAGTTTAGAGGATTTGGAGGGGTGTTTCCGTCATTGCAGAATAAAAGGCAATATTTTGTGGGAAAAACAAGGGCACACAGAGTTGGAAACCCGGAAGGTAAAAACTGGTAGCTGCGTTTGTTGGTTGTTTGTATCGCCCCCAGTCACTATAAACAGACGGACGGTCTTTTCAAAGTTAGAGACCGACAAATTACTATATTATCGAACTTAAACGCAAAAGTGAGTGTGGTTTAGTTAAGAATGGATGCAGATTACGGCATACCTCGTGAACTCTCTGATTTGCAGAAGCTTCGATCTGAGTACCACCCTGAACTTCCTCCTTGTCTTCAGGTACAACTATTCTGGTCATGTCGTCAACCCCTATGTGCATGATGCAATGAAAAATCAGTCCCTTTCCTTTTTGATGGTATATGGCAAAGATTTTGCTTTCTCTCTATGTATCAACAATAGATCTAACGTCGTGGATCACACTCTTTTCTATCATCATACTACCGTTTTCTTATATACTGTATACTGTATATTTTATTCATATCACATGTATTCTCCCATGAATCTCATTCATCTCTCTTCCTTCTTCAAGTTACCCAGTAATTTAACAGATAACTTGAGAAATGTGTGTTTAGGACTTATAAACATCTTTTTCCATTTTATTCTGAAAGATTTTACTGGACTTCACTCTGCTCCTGCTCCACCATATATCCTTGCAGCCGGCTGAAAAATCACGTCTTTACTTTTTCATCTGAAAAAGGTCGCTCAAGTAAACAACACATATAAACTGTCTTTGTTGCACTTTTTGATATAAATTATCAGGAAATAATGCTGCTAAAACTTTTACAAAATACTTTACACTTGGATAGAGGTTGCTCACATGTTTGTCTGACTGTCCCCAGACATTCATTGGTGTCCAATTTCAGTAGTTAAATGCATCACCACTTTGTTGATTGTTTAGATTTAGGAATTTTATAAAGCGATTTGTCCTTTAATGTTATCACTTTAACATATTCAATCCTCACTGTATTCCGAATTGCTCTGACTTATACAGGGTACTACTGTCCGGGTAGAACTCCGTGATGCAACTACTGCAGCAGATCCCTTTGGTGAACACACAATTAAACGGTTCTTCCCACACACTTATGGTCAGCCATTAGCCCATTTTCTTAGGGCAACTGCAAAGGTCCCTGATGCTCAGATAATTACTGAACATCCTGCAATTAGGTAATGCACTTCGTGATTCTGCAGTTTATTCACAAGCTAGAACAGCATTGTGATTAGGAGACTTTTTCTAACAAGTTCTATGTTGAACTTACTTAGGTTTATGGGTGTACTTCTGTTTTCTTGATAACATTCCTTTTGTTTTGTCTGTGATTGAATTTCTTTTCTATTTTCATCCTCAATATCTTATCCCAAGGGAACTAATAGAAAATATTGGTATACGCATTAAAAGTTAATTCATATTTAGCGTACAATAAAATGAGTGTAATCCCTAATCTCTTTGATAGGACTGAAAACTGTGCTCACTGACTATCCTCTTCTTTTCTTAGGGTTGGGGTGCTATTTTGTGGTAGACAATCTCCTGGAGGACACAATGTAATATGGGGTCTTCATGATGCTCTAAAGGTTCACAACCCCAAAAATATCTTGCTTGGGTTTTTAGGTAAGCATTTCCTTTATGATGGTGCTGTAAGTTCTTTACGTATTTTTCATTTGAGAACTTCTTTATGACAATTATTGGGAAACTACAGTAATAGTTGACACAAGTGTCTATTTGCAAATCTACTTTACCCACCATTACCATGAGTGTCTCTTTGCATGTGTCATGTTTAATATTTTGAGGGTCATGCGCTAATGTTGAACAATTTTTTTCCTGTCTAATGTTTTCAGTTTTTAGAAACTTGTGTCTCCTCAGAGAAGGCTAATGTGTTGAAGGTCTCTTTTCCAAATCTCAACAGGTGGTTCTGAAGGTTTATTTGCACAAAAAACTCTAGAGATCACCAATGATGTTCTTGCTACCTATAAGAATCAAGGTATTTCACATCTGGATGAAGTTTGCTCTTTATATTCGTGGTTTTCTATTTTTGGCTTATTTTTGTTGCCCTTTTTCTTATTAAGGTGGATATGACATGCTGGGACGGACAAAAGATCAGATTAGAACAACTGAGCAAGTAAATGCTGCAATGGCTGCATGCAAAGCTTTGAAATTGGATGGCCTTGTCATCATTGGAGGTATTGATACTGCTACAGTTACTACTGGTATATGATGAACCTTCAAATACACTATTCCACTTCATCTAAAGTCTAACAATATGCATTGGCTTGAAGGAGTGACATCAAACACCGATGCTGCTCATCTAGCAGAAAAATTTGCAGAAACAAAATGCCCTACAAAAGTATGTGTTATGCAAAGCAATGCATTTTCGATTCTATTTTTTCTGATTTTTCCTGCCTTGATCCTAACTTTGCATCTTATTTCCAGCATATTGTTTTATTGCGTCAGTATCACACTAAATTAATGTCTTTATCCTCTTTAGGTGGTTGGTGTTCCTGTTACATTAAATGGGGATCTCAAGAATCAGTTTGTTGAAACAAATGTTGGTTTTGACACAATATGCAAGGTATTAATACAATCACCACATAGAATTAGCTCGTAACTAGCTTTCTTGTTTCCTTGAATGCATTTCTGTGGAGATTCTTCTTCTTCATGCTTCCCATAAATTGATTGAAAGTGGATTTTTTTGTTTCTAGGTGGGCCAATGGTTTGATTAGACCTACTTCTTTTGTTCTGGCATGATTCCTCGTTTGATGGCATATCCCTTGAGTAGATGTAGGTTTTGCAGTGTTATATTGCACTTTCATGGACTTTTAGATGGGGACTAGTTCTTCTTTTTCTCTTTGTGGTGTTGTGCATGTTAATCGAGTAATACAAGCTTTGGACTAGCTGATTTGTGTCTTTTGACTTCTTCATTTCTGATATTCTATCCAATTATGATATAGATCAGGGAAAAACTAATTATATGTGGTTCCACTTCAGGTTAACTCCCAACTAATTAGCAATGTATGCACTGATGCACTCTCAGCGGAGAAGGTACCAACTCTATTCATGTCCTTAAAATGTTTTTCGTTGCTGCTTCTGATGTAGTTGGGTGCTGAAAAATACAAAATAGAATACTAACCTGGTAGCACGAAATCTTGATGGAGGATTGTTCACACTGGTTGATTATGATTTACAGCACATGTTTCTTGTGACACCATTATTTTTGTCTTTCTATTAACGTACTCTGGGAATATTTCCTTTTCAGTATTACTATTTCATCAGACTCATGGGGCGAAAGGCATCACATGTTGCATTAGAGTGCACTCTGCAGTCGCATCCTAATATGGTTAGTTTGATATCTGAGATGATAAGCTGGTGCTGCAGCTTGGATATGGTGCTTCTTATATATTGCAAGTGCTCTTGCTCAAGAAATACTAAGCTATCTTGCAGGTCATTCTTGCAGAGGAGGTAGCTGCATCAAAGCTTACTATTTTTGACATCACACAACAAATTTGTGATGCAGTTCAGGCTAGGGCTGAGCATGGTACTGAAGCTACTAGGTCATTATTTTCCTTTAGAGTCATTTTTTAAGTTTTCCGGTTAGCTGACTAAGGTTTTGCATTCAGATAAAAATCATGGTGTTATCCTGTTGCCAGAGGGGCTTATTGAAAGTATTCCTGAAGTATATGCTTTATTGCAGGTATGATTCAAAATAAATTGTTTAATATCTTAGCTGCATTCTAGGTCTCCTTCCTGGCACTGCTCCCCCAGCCCCGCTCCTGCCCAAACCGAACCCCAAAAAAAGAAAGAATAAAGCAGAACAGAGGTGCAAGATGATGCATCTTTCATGTTAAGTTTTTATTTCTAGAAAGCTTTGCTGGAATGTGGATTTGTTATGACATTGCCTTTTCTGTTTGACTGTATGAAATTCTAGGAAATTCATGGTTTACTCAGGCAAGGTGTTTCTGCTGATAAGATTTCCTCTCAACTATCACCATGGGCTTCTGCTCTTTTCGAATTTTTGCCGCATTTTATCAGAAAGCAGGTGCAGTTTCTGTATGTATCTAAATTGACTGACTGAAGTTTCATCAGTACAGCGCTTACACCGCTAGACTTGTGATTTTGCAGCTTCTCCTACACCCAGAATCAGATGACTCTGCTCAGCTATCACAGGTTACTACACTTGCTGTTTGGATGCTGCTGCTTGATGATATATGAACTATCTATTAGTTGATTGTCTTTAATGCTTTCCTTACAGATTGAGACTGAGAAACTTATAGCTCATCTCGTGGAAACAGAAATGAACAAGCGATTGGTAAGTTAATGAAATTAATCAAATATGTTGCATCTAATGATTCTTTGGGATCTCTAAGAAGTGATTGGAGAGTAATTTAGAAGTACAATGTCCCACTAGAATTGAGGATGATGTTTGTGCAAATAAAGATAAAATTGTCTCTTCTCCCTTTTCGTGAAAAAATATTACTTTTCTCTGTTCTGCTTGTTAACTTCATTGGGATGATGTATTATCTGCAAGGACTCGAACATCAGGTTGATAAAATTTCCCCATTGCACAAAATTTTCATATTCAGCAATTCTTTAGTTTTCCTCTGATGGAAGTCAGTCCTTGATGATGTTTGTGCAAATAAAGATAAAGTTGTCTCTTCTTCCTTTTCATGAAAAAATATTACTTTTCTCTGTTCTGCTTGTTAACTTCAATGGGATGATGTATTATCTGCAAGGACTCAAAACATCAGGTTGATAAAATTTCCCCATTGCACAAAAATTTCATATTCAGCAATTCTTTAGTTTTCCTCTGATGGAAGTCGGTCCTTGATGATCAATCATTTATTTCTATTTTTATTTTCATCAAGATGCTTCCTGTTACTTTGCTTTAACAGACTATTTGTACGTGAGAATTACAAGGAAAAAGAGCGCAGCTACATCCTCTAAAGATACTTGCTCCTGATCTTTTATGTATGACTGTCCTTTTTCTTCTGTCACTTTACAGAAAGAAGGAACTTACAAAGGAAAGAAATTTAATGCTATTTGCCATTTCTTTGGTTATCAAGCACGGGGATCATTGCCATCAAAGTTTGATTGTGACTATGCCTATGTAAGTTTTGCTGGAGTTGCTATATCTTGTTTCTAATCTTGATTTCAGATACATAATTCCGCCAAAACCAAACACAGGTACTTGGTCATGTTTGCTACCATATTTTAGCTGCTGGTCTTAATGGTTACATGGCTAGTGTGACCAACCTGAAGAATCCTGTCAACCGGTGGCATTGTGGTGCTGCCCCTATATCTGTAAGCAGCTTCTTTGAACTTTTCAGGAGATGCACCCTAACCTTCCACTTTTTTGAAGTTGTGAATATCCAAAAATGATTTGCTCTGTCCACTGCTTTGTTACTGCAGGCAATGATGACTGTGAAGCGTTACGGTCGTGGTCCTGGTCAAGCATCGATTGGAGTACCTGCTTTGCATCCTGCTACTGTGGATTTGAGGGGCAAATCATATGAGTATGTCAAATTTCTGACTTTGCTTATATATATTTTCAGCTTAAAATGAATGGAACTGCTAAGTTTCAAAAGCTCAGAAGTAGCAGACGTCAAATAAAAAGGAGATGCTTTTAAGAAGTGGCATCCTAAACGTGCTTTAGCATACTTATCCTCTTGCAGCACCTAAGTTCTGTCTTCATTTTGGTGCAGGCTGTTGAGTCAAAATGCAACAAAGTTTTTATTGGATGATGTTTATAGAAACCCAGGCCCCCTCCAGTTTGATGGCCCTGGTGCAGATGCCAAGGCCGTTACCCTTTGTGTTGAAGACCAGGATTACATGGGCCGTATTAAGAAATTGCAGGAATACCTAGACAAGGTGCTGAATTTTGAACCAGCATCTCCTTTTGCCAACTCCTGTTGGCTAACGTCTCATTTCTGACTATTTTGACTTTGTTATTTTATTTTCAGGTGCGTACAATTGTGAAGCCTGGTTGCTCACAAGATGTCCTGAAGGCTGCATTAAGTGCCATGGCTTCTGTGACTGACATTCTTTCAGTGATATCTGCACCCTCAAGTGCGAGCACACCATTTTAGATGAGAACCTAGATCTTTAACATTGAAAAGATTTGGAGGAACTCCTGCTTTGCTTGATCAGGTGCAGAGCAGTTAGCTGATTGTGATAATATCAATAGATCTTTGGCGGCTGTTTGCTTATTTGTTTGTATGCATTTTTCTTTTTTCAATATTGTAAAAACCAAATAATGTTGAGAAGATTATAATACTTTCTGATAGTTTGTTGAGGGATCCAAATATTCCTGTGCGTTAATAGCTATTACATACATAATAGTCCTTCAAATCAATTTCCTTGATGACTAAATAGCGTTTACGCAATATTTGGTCGAACTTGACATTAAAAGCTGAAGATTAGAAAACAATGGACATGAATTTTATTTTATCTACTAGGTAAATAAAAGTTGAAAACTTCGCTTTTTCATCAATAAAAAGGCACTGAAATTTGTATGTACTATTTATTACAGTAAATCGTCCTAGCATGGATGAGTAATCTTAAATTAGCATTTTTAACTTAAGATTTTTTTGGCTTAAGAATAAGTATTTATGAACATCTTTTAAGCCAATCTAAATAGGCACTACTTCAATAGAAGTCTTTGACTAGATCAGTACGACTCCTGGCGAATTGGATTTGAGTTTTCTTATGGTTATTTGATGAACATCTTCTTCCTATGTTACATACAATTAAAAGATTCGTCAAAGAAAGCTTCTTTTTTTCCCCAGCAAGCTCATATTTGCATTTGAAGTTACAATAATACAGAGGTAGAAAAATGGTGGGCTCGAGAGCAAAAAGATTATAGTATTATTGTGGTGGTGTATTTGAATTCTTGAGTGAGTTCTCATCCGTGGACATTGTCGTGTTCTCTTCAATTTCAAAAAACCATTGCCAGGCGTGGGATTATAACTTCTCTTTGTTTTTCAGTCATGAAAAATGCCGTCAAAACATATTTGCATAGCCAATCAGATACGGGTTACATTGCTAACTTCTACGCTATCCAGCTCCAACTTCTTTGCCGAGAGCATAAACATGCCACCTCAGCGTCTGCTCTTCTCCGATCAATCCATGCTAACATGATCACCTCCGGTTTCAGGCCGCGTACTCACATCCTTAATCGCTTAATCGATATCTATTGCAAAAATTCCGGTCTTGTTTATGCAGAGCGCCTGTTTGATAGAATTCCCCAACCAGATGTCGTGGCAAGAACAACTATGATTGCTGCATACTCTGCTTCCGGAGAACCCAAGCTTGCAAGACAGATTTTTGATAGAACTCCATTAAGCATCCGTGACACTGTTTGTTACAATGCTATGATTACAGGCTATTCACGCAACAATGATGGCCATGCTGCTATGAAGTTATTTCTTGATATGAGGTGGAAATGTTTTCAGCCCGATGAGTATACCTACACCTCCGTACTTGCAGCCTTAGCCCTTATAGCTGATCATGAGATGCACTGCCGGCAGCTGCATTGTGCTGTTGTGAAGTCAGGCATGGCCAACTTTAAATGTGTTGTCAATGCACTTATATCTGTTTATGTCAGATGTGCTTCGTCACCCCTATCATCATCCTTGCTGTTGATGGACTCAGCTAGCAAGTTGTTTTATGAGATGCCAGAACGGGATGACTTGTCCTGGACTACAATTATCACAGGGTATGTGAAGAATGACGATCTTGATGCTGCTCGGAAGGTGTTTGATGGTATGGATGAGAAGTTGCTTGTGGCATGGAATGCCATGATCTCTGGATATGTGCATAAAGGTTTCATCTTTGAAGCATTAGACATGTTAAGGAAAATGTATTTAGCAGGGATGAAGCCAGATGAGTTTACCTGCACCAGTATCCTCAGTGCTTGTGCTGATGCTGGATTGTTTCTTCTAGGAAAGCAGGTGCATGCTTATGTTAGACGAACAGAAGAGGAAATTCATGTGTCTGTATGTAATGCTTTAATAACATTATATTGGAAATGTGGTAGAGTTGATGATGCAAGAAAAGTTTTTGATAATCTAGTATTTAAGGACCTTGTTTCATGGAATGCAATTCTATCAGCATACGTGAGTGCAGGATGGATTAATGAAGCTAAGTTATTTTTCGATGAGATGCCAGAGAAGAATTCCCTGGCATGGACAGTAATGATATCAGGATTAGCACAAAATGGACATGGAGAAGATGGTCTCAAACTGTTCAACCAAATGAGAGTAAAGGGGATTGAGCTGTGTGACTATGCATTTGCAGGAGCTATTACATCTTGTGCAGTGCTTGGGGCGCTAGAAACAGGATGCCAGCTCCATGCTCAGCTAATCGAGCATGGTTATGATTCAAGCCTTTCAGCTGGAAATGCATTAGTAACATTTTATGGAAGATCTGGGGTCATTGAAGCTGCACGTAATGTGTTTCTCACAATGCCTTGTGTAGATTTGGTGTCTTGGAATGCATTGGTTGCTGCTATGGGACAGCACGGATATGGTGTTCAAGCGGTTGAACTTTTTGAACAGATGTTACAGGAAAATATAACTCCTGATAGGATAAGCTTTCTCACGGTTATATCTGCTTGCAGTCATGCAGGATTGGTTGAAAAAGGACGATACTACTTTAATATAATGCATAGTGTTTATAAAATAAACCCAGGAGAAGATCACTATGCCCGTTTAATTGATTTGTTATCTCGAGCGGGTAGGTTATTAGAAGCAAAAGAAGTGATCCAGAATATGCCTTATAAACCTGGAGCACCCATTTGGGAAGCTCTTCTTGCTGGTTGCCGCACTCATGGGAACGTGGATTTGGGGGTTGAAACAGCAGAAAAACTCTTTGAGTTGACACCACAACATGATGGAACCTACATACTTCTGGCTAACACATTCGCTGCTGCAGGCCGATGGGATGATGCTGCTAAGGTGCGAAAACTGATGAGGGATCAAGGGGTTAAAAAAGAGCCTGGATGTAGTTGGATTAAGGTTGAGAATACTGTTCATGTCTTTTTGGTGAATGATACTGCACATCCTGAAATTCAAGTAGTGTACAGCTACCTGGAGGAATTAAGGCTGAAGATGAGGAAAATGGGATATGTTCCAGACACGCAATATGTGTTGCATGATATGGAGACTGAGCAAAAGGAGTATGCTCTATCAACTCATAGTGAAAAGCTGGCGGTTGTATTTGGGCTCTTGAAGCTTCCCCGTGGAGCCACAATTAGGGTCTTCAAGAACCTTCGGATTTGTGGTGACTGCCACAATGCATTCAAGTTCATGTCTAAGGTTGAAGCAAGAGAAATCATCGTCAGAGATGGAAATAGGTTTCATCATTTCAGGGATGGTGAATGCTCATGTGGGAATTACTGGTGAGATATTGGATAACAATTACTCTCACCTATTGAGTGTCTTGGTTTCGGAGATTTGAAGATGTCATTCTGGAACTGATTGTGTTGCCAGGGAAAAGTTACAGCACCTTTGGACTGTAAGACTTCAAAGCTAGAAGTAGGAATATGCTGCTATCTTGTTTATCTGGCATTTTGAAATACAGATCTGCAGAGTGAATGTTTCCGGTTTGTGGTTTCTGGGTTGGCAAATGCTCATTGGTACCTTCTAGATACTTAAGGTATATTGAATTAATGAGATTAAAATTGCATATACCTTATAGTCATACACAAGTGAGTGATTATCAAGGAAAAGAAATTACAGCTCAAGAATGCTCCTACTTTGTGAATATTTGCCTTGATTAAGAACTTTGAGTGCCAAAGCGTGGAGAGACTCTCTGCTTGTTTAGTGTTAGGGGAATGATGCAGTTGCAATTTCTAGATTCCTTAAGCGCAAAGGTATGATATCAGCGATATATGTTTCCATGAAACAAGTTTCTGTGTTGTGCAGTTTACTGAGAAAACTGTTATATCATATATGCACTATATATGAATTAAATTAGCTCTGTTCCTGGGGAATTCTACCCGAGTTTTCTTACTTTAGGATTTAGATTGTAATTTGTTTTAAGTTGAATGAATTTGATTGAGTAGGATTGTCTTGAGGTCAAGCTGCTCTCTGTTTCGACTGTGATGAATTCGTTGTTTTGCATTCTCTTTTTTGTCTGGTCTTTGGTTATAACCACTCACTCAATTTAGCTAGAATTTCATTTTTACAAATGGTTTGTTGCATTCCATATTTACATGCTGAAAGTTACCTTATTTTCCTGTTTCCTCTGAATGATGTGATGCTTTTCTTTTATTGTAGGAGTCTAGCTTACAATCCATTCAAAGAAGAGCACCTTCATGTCCACCACTGAGTACACTCCGCTTGTCCTGATGATTCCATCTAGCAACATCTACCAGATTTAATTGACTATCGTTCACAACGATTGCTGAAACAAGCATAGGGCTGAAGGCAGGACTTAGCTTGCTGCAATTGTGCTTTAGCTGATGCATCTATATCTTTAGCAAGTGAACTGCTTTTGCACGTGCCCTTATTAGACTTATTGAACTCAAGGTTGCTCTCTGTTTGTGATCGTTCTGATCAGCTGTATGTTTATTTCGGGATGCTCTGTGCAGTAGATAACTTGTATTTCATGGAGTCTCCCAATATCTGGTGCAGAGCGGCTGATATTTTTGCTTAACTCAATTAGACCAGCCACTCTTTAATCAAGTTCTTTGAAGTGGCTTTATGTAGGCTTGATCCCAGCCATTGAAAATTATTATTTTCGGGATCACCGAAGTTTTAGTGAAGAACACTTGATCTTACAAACTCTGAAATCAAGCTTGCATTCAAATTCATTTTTGAGAACCAAAGGATTTGACAGAGGTGGTAAATACTATATTACTTTAGTATAGACTCATTTGTCATCATTTTTCGTATCTTTTAGGGTTGGACCCAAAAGTTTGTTTAGATATACGTTGTACGTATCTCTCTTTGAATCTTACATGTGAATGCAAGCACATGTTGTAAATTTGACAATTTTGTTTTAGAATGGGTTCGCCAACTTTCATGCTTCTGATTGTTCTTCACATGCACATAATCCAATGTAATTTTCAATAATTTGACTTAGCATTCTTCTACAGGTAATGGAAACAGAGCTGAAGAAAGCAGAATTGTCACCTTTTCCATTATGTCCTTGTGACATTCCCAAGAGGCAGCTCCTTGCAATGTTTCTTTGGCATATTTAATGGGATAAATCAGTATCCTTAGTATTTTAATAGGAAAAAGTAGGAAGAAGACTTAAAAACTTTGGACAAAGTTATATGGTTTGCTTAATATAAATGTAATATAACAACTGTCCTATTGATTTACATTTTCAACAAGACAAGACACGGACGGTTGGTTTGTTTCCACTAACCAAAGTACTAAAAGACAGTTTACATTTCATCTAGAATAGAAGATTCTTTCATCTCTATTGCAATGGAGGTCCTACTCGATGTTATCAATGTGAACACACACAAATTTTCTTGCTGGCCATGTTGATGTCATAGCAAAGATTATAAATGGAAGAAAAAGTTGTCAGGGTTTTTGAGTCTTTTGGCCTCTTCTTTCCTTTCTTGTATGCAAGGTGGATCTTCATAACATAAATTTTCTGGCAAATTGGTTTGCAGTTCATAGACAATGGAGCAAGGAAGAGTTGAGAAAGCACATCATATTGTGGTGCTAGCAGATCAGGGACAGGGCCATATTAATCCGATGCTCCAATTCTCAAAACGCCTGGCTTCCAAAGGAATCCAAATCACTGTAGCCACCACGCTCTCCAATTCAAAGTCTATGAAAGCTACTTTATCCGACTCCATGATCACTTTTGAATCCATTTACGATGATTGCTCCGAAGGCGGGGTGGTAGGCCCTGGAGGTTTCAAAGGATTTCTAGACAGATTCCAGGCCAGTGGCTCAACAAACCTCACTAAATTCATCTTGGATCATGAACAAACTGAACGCCCTGTTAAATGCCTTGTTTATGATGCTAACATTCCCTGGGCTTCCAAGATTACAACCCAATTGGGCATAGCTGGCGCGGCCTTTTTCACTCAGTCATGTGCTACTGCTGCTACCTACTATCCCATGTACTGTGAGGTTTATGAAAAGACGACTCCTTCCATGCCTAGTTTTCTGGTCATCACAGGATTGCCGAAGCTCAGGTTTCCGAATCTGCCATCTCTTGGTTGTAGCACTGGTCGGCATCCCCCAATAATCATTCACATACTTGGCCAGTTTGACAACTTTGAAAAGGCAGACTGGGTCCTCTTTAACTCATTCGATAAGTTGGAAGAAGAGGTAGGTACACCATATTCCCTTTGCTCTTTCAATCTGTTCTGGCTAGTCTTGATTATGTATGCCCGCCAAACTTGAGGAAAAGAAGCTACTAATACTTCAGGCTGGTAAGGTATTGTTTTCATGTCAAAAAACAGTAACTTAAAGAACTTATAACGCGCATTTGATTTGATTCTCTCATGCTTTAAAAGCTTATGACTTGCTGAAATTTTTCCGCACCAAGTTTAACCTGGTGGGCCAGGTATACATTTTCTATAACTTAATTTTAAGGAAGATGAATTGTTTGACTCACTCAGCTAGTTAATTTGAATGTAGGTTGTCAATTGGATGAAGGGAGTTTGGAATGCAGTAACAATAGGTCCAACATTGCCATCATTTTATCTTGATCAACGAGTTGAAAATGATAACGAGTATGGTTTCAATATTCATAAGCCAAATTCTAGCAATTGCATGGAGTGGCTTGACAATAAGAAGACTGGATCAGTCGTTTACGTCTCTTTTGGAAGTGCAGCAAATTTGAGTGCAGAACAAATAACAGAAGTAGCTGATGCTCTCAGGCAAAGCAACATTATGTTCTTATGGGTGGTGAAACCTGATGAACAGAGTAAGCTTCCTAGCGATTTCACCAAAGAGACATCTGGTAAGGGATTGGTTGTGACATGGTGCTCACAATTAGAGGTACTAGCACATCATGCAATAGGATGCTTCATATCACACTGCGGATGGAACTCAACCTTAGAAGCAATAAGCTTCGGTGTGCCTATAGTTGCAATGCCTCAAATTTTAGACCAAATAATGAACACGCATTTTCTAGCGAAAGTTTGGGGTGTGGGATTGATAGCTAAAGCAAATGAGGGTGAGAAAGGTATCACTGCAAGTGAGGAGATATACAGGTGCATCAAGGAAGTTTTAGAAGGAGACAGAGGACAAGAAATTAGAAAGAATATTACTAGCTTGAAAGAATTGGCTACGGAGGCAATTGACACAAGTGGAAGTTCAGACAAGCATATTGATGAGTTCATTGCACAGCTTAATCCTGCCTACTTGAGACACAGATCAAACTACAACTAAAATTGTACAGTTTATGTGACGTGTTGTGAAGCATATTCTATGTTTGATTAAATGGTCCTGGTGTTGCTTCACATTATATCGCACATAATAATATATAAATTCCTACGTACCTTATGCATGTATACTCTATTATTTATGGGGAAAACAAAATGGAGCAATCAAATATTGGTTCTAGGCAAAGATTAAGTAGGTTTTTTAAGTTTGAATATATGCAATCAAACATTTCATGGAAACATTGTTTGTCTCGATATTTTTTGATTGCTATAGCTAGACATTATTATAGAGAAGACTAGTAACTCAATCAAGTTTCCCGTTGGATTCTATCTTTTTGTATAGAGTAACTTATAATTGTTTCATTCCATATGAAAAAATTTCCTAAAGTCACATACTCTATTTTCTGTACGGAAAAAAAGAGAACACTTTATGAGAAGGCACATAAAAATTTCTGATCCCTAAACAGTTATAAAGCTCAAAAATGTCTGAAGCTCAGAGCTTGGAGGTTGGAATGCAAATGGCCGCGCTGTACAACTGGTCGCTCTCTTCTGCGGGTTAGTTGACAATTTATTCTCTGTAATAACCAAATACAAACTTCTCGGCAGTACGTTTCTGTTTCATGGAATCTGAACCCTTTAATTTGGAAGACGATGTAATGGAGTTTGCTAGGAAAGAAGATGGCCACAGTGCGTCTG